>ML278528.1:0-48198 GCA_005239495.1 Nicotiana undulata
AGTTGCTACCTACTTGGCTTCTTCTAGGCCTCCCACGGCATCGAAATACTGCTCGATGTCAAAAATGAAATTTTCCACTTCTTTAGCATTCCTAGCCCCACTGTATGGCTTTGGCTTAGGAATTTTCAGCTTCTGTGCCAAGGGAGCGGGGTTCACAGCGGCCACGATTTGATTTCCACCGCCTCGAAGCAAGCCTTGTAGAGCAGCATTGACAACGTTGAGCTAGCTTGTCAAGTTGTCGATAGTTTGCTGCATGGCAGTCATCCTGTCTACCTCTTGTGCCATGTAGACTAAATCCTCGGCGCGCTCCTGTTGGAGGCCCTCGAATTTATCAACAATTTCGGCTGCCTTAGTAGCTGCCGTATGCCGGTCTCCTTCAGAGTCGCGGCTCATGTTTCCTATGTCAACTTTGGCCTGGACCATCCTGCGGTCCAGGTTGTCCAACCTTTGCAGTAGGTTGGTTTTTAGTTCCGGCACCGTATCCACAATGGGTTGTAGTACGTCAACCATCTCCTCAAGTGACGCAACGCGGTCCCCATGATTCACCATGGTCAGAAATGGTGGTAATGCCAATGCGTTCCCTCATCCGATGTCGAGCCTAGGCTCTGATACCAACTGTTACACGGCGCCTTCCTGAGATTCTTTGGAAGGGTGACGTAAGCCTAACAACCAATGTCAGGGTGGTTGCTGTCCGCCAAATGAGGTCCTCGCCACACGCTAGACGAGATTGTCAGTGCCGTGTGGGAAAACCAATGCCAACAATTTGAGAGAACATAAATGAGATTTGAATAAAAGCTTGATTGCAATAATGAAAGCTATTACAAAAGAAGGCAACGCGGTGTCGAGGGGTAGAGACACCAGTACAGAGAATTGCTTGCTAGAAAGTTTTGAATGCTTGATACCCCCTAATAATGCTTAAAAAAAATAAACCAAAGTTACATGAGTAGACTAAACTACGCTAGAGAAACATAATGAAAGTACATGGAATAAAGCTAGTCTATATTTACAAAGAAAAGGACTTAGTTTTCTACAAAGGTAGAAACAGGTCCGTTGGCAGCAACTTTGTCTCAGACATAACGATCTGCGCGTGCGGCGCTGTTGGCAGCTGCTTGCGGCTGGGCGCTAGCGAGGGAAATTGGTGGGGTGACAGAGGCACATGCGCGCTTGTCACTTGGTGCGGCCAAGACCACGGGGCCGTCCGTGGCGCTAGGCGTTGGGAGGCTTGCTAGGATGCCACGGGGCGCGTCTAAGGGGTCATGAGGCTTGCTAGGACGCCATGGAAGCCACTAGGGGCGTGTACAGACTCCGGAGGGGCTCATTCAATCCAAGGGCTATAACAAGCCAATCATGGCATAAATCAGTAAAACATACTGCGGCGTGCAGCCCGTTCCAATCATTAACAAATAAAACATGTTGGGGCGTGGAGCCCGATCCCATAATATCACTCATATTCAGGCCCTCGCCTCACTGATTCATCAATATCTCTAGTCTCTCGGGCTCACAATGCCATGAAACTAGCCCAAAATGATGATATGATGTGTCAATAAATAGCAACAGAGACTAAGATATGATATGAAGTGAATGAACATGACTGAGTATGAAATTTCAATTTAAACAAATAATTCAACAACAATATGACCTCATTGGGTCCCAACAGAATATACATGTGGCCTAGACATGGTTTCTAACATGGATACAACTCAATAGCTTAAGTACGTAGAGATTTCATGGTTACAGATAAGATCATGTAACTACAGATAAGTCATAATTCACACGGTGCACGCCTACACGTTCGTCACCTAGCATGTGTGTCACCGCAACACCAAACACATAATATGTAATTCGGGATTTCATACCCTCAGCACCAAGTTTAAAAGTGTTACTTACCTCGAAGAAGCCAAATCCAATACCCAACAAGCCAAACGATGTTCTAAAAATATCATCCCGTGCGTACCGACCTCCGAACGGTTCAAAACTAGCCAAAAGCAATTCAAATACATCAAATAATGCTAAAGGAAACTAACCCAATCGATAAAGGTCGAATCTTTAATCAAAATCCCAAAATCGACCAAAAAGTCAAACTCGAGCCCGTGCCTCAGAACCTGAAAAAACTCACAAAATCCGACAATCCATTCAATTACGAGTCCAACCATACTAGTTTCACTCAAATCCGACTCTGTATGGATGTTCAAAACTCAAAAATTCACTTTATTGAGTACTTTTGTTTGTGTGTCCACTCTTGTAGGCTATTCTGTTATGGTGGATCAGATCTTCCGGTCCTGTGTGGTCACATTATGTGGTTACGAGACTAGAGCGTACTTCTGTTGCTTGATATGACCGACTTTGAGGTCATCTTGGGCATGGACTGGTTATCCCCATGTCATCGCATCCTTGATTGCCATGCCAAGACTGTTACCTTAGCGATGCAGAGTTGCCTAGATTGGAGTGGAAGGGTTCGTCTGTCAGTATATCTAGTCGGGTTATCTCTTTTATGAAGGCTCGACACATGGTCGAGAAGGGTTGTTTGGCTTATCTAGCCTATGTTTGGGATACTACCGCAGAGTCTCCGGCAATTGATTCAGTACCAGTAGTCCGGGAGTTCTCCGATGTGTTTCCTTCTGATCTTCCAGGCATGCCACCAGATAGTGATATTGATTTCTGTATTGACTTGGCTCCAGGTACCCAACCTATATCTATCCCACCGTATAGTATGGCTCCGAAATAGTTGAAGGAGCAGCATGAGGAGTTGTTAGCAAAGGGTTTCGTCAGAACAAGTGTATCACCTTGGGGTGCACCAGTGCTATTTGTGAAGAAGAAAGATGGGACTATGTGGACGTGCATTGATTACCGCCAGTTGAACAAAGTTATCATTAAGAACAAGTACCCGTTGCCGCATATTGATGACTTTTTTGACCAGTTGCAGTGTGCTAGGGTGTTATCTAAGATCGACTTGAGATCGGGGTACCATTAGTTGAAGATTCGGGACTCGGATGTTCCGACTGCTTTACGTACTAGATATGGCCATTATGAGTTCCTAGTGATGTCTTTAGGCTTGACTAACGCCCTAGCGGCGTTCATGGATTTGATGAACAGGGTGTTCAGGCCTTATATTGATTCGTTTGTCATTGTCTTCATTGATGACATTTTGATTTACTCTCGTAGCATGGAGGAGAACGAGCACCATTTGAGAGTGGTGCTTCAGACCTTGCGGGAACAGAAGTTATATGCTAAGTTCTCCAAGTGTGAGTTTTGGCTAGATTCCGTAGCATTCTTGGGGCATGTTGTATCAAGCGAGGGTATTAAGGTGGATCCCAAGAAGATTGAGGCAGTTAGAGTTGGCCTCATCCTACTTCGACGATAGAGATCAGGAGCTTCTTGGGGTTAGCAGGTTATTATCGCTGGTTTGTTGAAGGCTTCTCATCTATTGAAACACCTTTAACTAGATTGACCAAGAAGGGTGCTTAGTTCTGTTGGTCAGATGATTGCGAGGCGAGCTTCTAGAAGCTCAAAAAAGCTTTGACTACAACACCGGTTCTACTGTTGACTTCCGGTTCGGGGATGTACACTTTGTATTGTGACGCTTCACGTGTTGGCTTGGGTTGTGTATTGATGCATGAGGGGCGAATTATTGTATATGTTTTACGTCAGCTGAATCCTCATGAGAAGAATTATCTTGTGCATGATTTGGAGTTGGCCGCGATTGTTCATTCTCTTAAGATTTGGAGGCATTATCTTTATGGGGTATCTTGTGAGGTTTACACTGATCATCACAGCTTGCAACATTTGTTCAAGCAAAGGGATCTCAATTTGAGGCAACGTAGATGGCTTGAGTTACTGAAGGATGATGACATCACCATTCTTTATCATCCGGGCAAGGGGAATGTAGTCGTGGATTCCTTGAGCAGGAAGACAGAGAGTATGGATAGCTTGGCATTCATTTTAGCGGAGGAGAGGCCACTAGACTTAGACATTCAGTCTTTGGCTAACAGACTTGTGATCCTGGATATTTCAAAGCCCGGTCGAGTTCTTGCATGCGACGTTGCCCAGTCTTCACTATTGGAGCAGATCAAGGCTCGACGGTTTGATGATCCGCACTTGATGGTTCTTAGAGAGACAATACTACAGGGTGGTGCCAAGGAGGTTTCTATCGGCGAGGACAGTGTTCTGCGACTCCAGGGTCGTCTATGTGTTCCTAATATCGATTGCTTGAGGGAGAGGATTCTAGAGGAGGCACACTCGATATTCCATTCATCCAGGTGCTACGAAGATGTATCGCAACCTGAGGCAGCATTATTGGTGGCGGCGGATGAAGAAAGACATAGTTGAGTATGTAGATAAATGCCTAAATTGCCAGCAGGTTAAGTATGAGCACCAGAGGCCAGGAGGCCTACTCCATCAGATGACTATTCATGAGTGGAAGTGGGAGCGCATTACTATGGACTTCGTAGTTGGGTTGCTGCGGACGTTGCAGAAGTTTGATGCATTTTGGGTCATTGTGGACAGATCGACCAAGTCGGCACACTTCATTCCTGTGGTGACTACGTATACTTCAGAGAGATTGGCCTAGATTAATATTCAGGGTAGTTTTGATGTATGGTGTGCCTATCTCCATCATATCAGACAGAGGTCCTTAGTTTACTTCGCATTTCTAGAGAGCAGTTCATAGTGAGTTGGGGACCGACCCGTGTAGAGCTCAGCACCACATTTTATCCACAGACGGACGGGCAGTCGGAGCGGACAATTCAGATCTTGGAGGACATGCTCAGAGCACGTGTGATTGACTTTGGAGGGCATTGGGATCGATTCTTGCCTTTGGCCGAGTTCGCTTACAACAACAATTACCGGTCCAACATCGAGATGGTTCCATTTGAGGCTTTATACGATCGACAATGTCATTTTCCCATTGGGTCGTTTGAGCATGGCGAGGCTAGGTTATATGGTACTGATTTGGTAAAGGATGCCTTGGAAAAGGTAAAGTTGATTCAGGAGCGACTTCGCACAGCTCAATCAAGACAGAAGAGTTACGCGGATCAAAAGGCGCATGATTTATCATTTATGGTGGGCGAGAAGGTTCTCTTGAAAGTATCGTCGATGAAGGGGATCATGAGATTTGGGAAGAGGGGCAAGTTAAGCCCAAGGTTTATAGGCCCATTTGAGGTGTTGAGGCGAGTTGGGGAGGTTGCTTATGAGCTTGCTTTGCCTCCCAGTCTATTGGGAGTTCATCTGTTTTTTCACGTGTCTATGCTCCGGAGATATCATGCCGACAGGTCACATGTGTTAGACTTCATCACGATTCAGTTAGATGAGAGCCAAGGGTATGAGGAGGAGCCAGTTGCCATTGTTGATAGGCAGGTTCGCCAGTTGAGGTCCAAGAGGATTTTTGCAGTAAAGGTTCAGTGGAGGGGCCAACCAATCTAGGAGGCCACTTGGGAGTCCGAGGAGGACATGGGGAGTAGATATCCACACTTATTCAGCACTCCATGTATGGTTCTAGACCCGTTCGAGGACGAACATTTGTTTAAGAGGTGGAGAATATAATGACCCGGGTCGTTTTGCTTTTAGAACCTCATTCCCCTAAATAAGACTCCTTGTATGTGCTTTTACTATTTTATGAGTTGCGGGGACGGTTAGTTCGGTATTTGAAAGGGTTTGGGTTGAAATCGGAACACTTGGTTCCTTAAGTTGGCCTTAAAAAGCTAAGTTTGACTTCGGTCAAAGTTTTGAGTAAAGGACCTCAAAATCGGGATTTGACGGCTTCAATAGGTTTGTATGATGATTTTGTACTTGTGCGTATGCTCGGATCGGGTTTTGGAACACCCGAGAGCGTTTCAGCATCTAATATTGAAAGTTGGTTCTTTGAAGTTTTTGTGAAGTTCTTTAAATTTGGTTTGGAGTAGGTTTTGGTGATATCGAGGTTTGAATGGAATTTCGAGACCAGGAATAGTTGTGTAATGTGATTTAAGAGTTGCACACAAAATTTGGTGTCATTCCGAATAGTTTAAGTACGTTTTGGCGCATTAGAAGTAAATTGAAGAACTTGAAGTTCATAGTTTTGATTAAATTGGTTTAGGGTGTGATTCTTAGTCTTAACGTTGTTTGGTGCATTCCGAGAATTTGAGAGAGTCTGTTTTATGATTTAAAACTTGTTAGTATGTTCGGGCGGGGCCTCGAGACCTCTGGTGTTAATCAGACGAGGCTCAGACCAAGTTTGGACTTGGGAAGCAGTAGCTGAAGCATCCGATTTCTGGTATAATCGCACTTCTGGAGGGCTAGCCGCAGGTGCGAGCTCGCAGAAGCAAGATAAGTGGCGCCGAAGCGGCTCTGGAGAATTTGTCCAGGCACCGTAGATGCGGAACTTTGTGCACACTCGGGAAAGCGCATGTATGAGGAGGAGCAGCACAAGTGTGGGCCAGGTCGCAGAAGCGGCACGCTTGCCGCAGAAGCGGGACCGCAGGAGCGGGTTCCCGTCCGTAGAAGCGGCCCTCCCTAGGCTTGAAGGCCTTCGCAGAAGCAGACCAAGCACCGCAAATGCGGCCAAGGCACTGCAGGTGCGAAGACTGCTGGGCAGAAGGGGTTCATTTAATACGAGACTTAAGCCATTTCTAACCCATTTCTCTCACTCTTTGGGCGATTTTGGAGCTTCTTGAGAGGGGTTTTCACCTAGCACTTTGAGGCGCGTAAATTCTACACAATCTTGGTTTAAAACATAGATTGTGGGTAGATTAAAACATATAAATTTGTGGAATTTATGGGTTAGGAGAAAAACCTAGGTTTTGATAAAAATGGGATTTTACCACGGAATTCGGTTATGGAATTTAGTAAAAATCACATCTTTGAGTTCATGAGGTTATGGGTAACAACTTTCTTTGAAAATTTCCAAAATACGGGTACATGGGACTGGGGCTGAATTTTAGAAATCTAGCATTTATGGTTGGGTGACCTCTTTAATAGTAGGAATACGAACTTTTGAGCATGTATTGATTAGTTTATATACTATTTGACTAGTTTTTGATTGTTCGGCACCAAATCAAGAGTTTGAGCATAACCGTGGACCGGAAAGTAGGCTTTGAGGTGAGGTAAGTCTCTTTTCTAACCTTGTATGAGGGAATTAACCTTGTTCGGCATCAAAACGAGAGTTTGAGCATAATCGTTAGCCCTTAGAAATTGTCAAAGTCGACCCCTCGTCACTACTTCTTCGAGGTTAGACTGGATACTTACTGGGTACATGTTATTTTATATACTCACGCTACACTTCTGCACTTAAATGTGCAGGATACAAGGCAGGTGCATCTGTTTATCCGTCTGGTACGCATACTTGATCCTGATTGAGACCACACGGTGAGCTGCCCTTCCGAGCCGTTCAGGAGCAGCCAGAGTCTCTCTTTTGATTAATTATGTGTCTATTATATTTCAGACAATAAAGTAGAAATATTTTATATATTCTACTAGTAGACCACATACTTGTGACACCAGATCTTGGCACCCACTAGTAGACTTGTGATTTTGGTTTTATTTCTACGGTCATAATTGCATTCAACTGCTTTCGTTTTATTATTTTAAATCTGTTCCTTACTAAATCTTTTAAATTAGGGGAAGTTATTTACTTTGAAAACTTATTAAAATGGTAAATCACTAGATTGTTCACTGTTGGCTTGCCTAGCAATGGCGTCGTGCGCCATCACGGCCTAAATGGAATAGGGTCGTGACAATACAGATGCTCTTTCTCCACTTCCAGTAAATGGAGATTTGGTCATTTTTCTTTTGAGACAATATTCACAGGTTGGATATGATTCAAAATCATACTTATCAAGGTACCCTTCCTTGTACAACTTATTAATTATTTTCTCTCCAATATGACCAAGACTACAATGCCAAAGGTATATCTGATTTACTTGATCATCTCTTTTTCTCTTAAGACTTCGAATTGGAATTCATATTAGGTGAGACATAAACATCATGTTAGAGATAGTCATTCACATATAAATCATCACCATAGTAAATAGAGAAAATACCGTTGCCTATGTTAATGTGAAACCCACGTTTGTCCAACATAAAAGCTGAAAATTATGTTCGAAACAAATTTAGGAGCATAATAACAATCATCTAGCATAAGTACTTTGCCCAAAGGCATTATTAAAGAAATTGATCATACAACTATAGCTGCAACGTTTGCACAATTTCCAACTTGTAGATTAACTTCTCCTTTCTTTAGTCTCCTACTAATCTTGAACCCTTGCAACATATTGCAGATGTTGTAACCACTGTCAGTATCTAATACCCACAGTGAAGAATTAGTAGTATCTAAATAAACCTTGAAAATATTTTTCATTAGTGTCTCACCTTGTTTCTTGTCCTTTAGAGTTTCAAGATACTCCTTGCAGTTTCTCTTCCAATGTCCTTTCTTCTTACAATGAAAACATTCAACATCATATACTGACTGCACGATCAAATCTTCAGAAAGCTCTTTACCAAGCTTGTACCCAACTTCTCATGTTCTTCGGTAAGAAAAACCACATGATTGACAAGGGGTCCAACTGGAGAATTTTCAATGTCTAGCTGTGTATCAACCATCTTCTTAAGATATTGAACGATTGCATTGGATCCATATTCTGAAGTTTCCTCTGGAGTTCACAACTCATAGAAGCGAGAATGATGCGTTTAATAGGAAGGCATTCTTCCAAGTGTTTATGATAAACCTTGGCGCCTTGAACATCATTCTCTGTGGGATTATCTTTGCAGGCTTATCGATCACATCAATGAGCTTTTCATGCATGAGAACAATTCTCAAATTTCTATACCAGTCATCAAAGTTTGGTCCTACCAACTTGTTGGTCTCAAGTATTTCACGCAGTGCTATGACACATATTGAGAAATCTAAAATATAAAAAAGAAAAGACAATAATATAAGAACATATTTACATATATCATAAATACATGAACTTTTATCTAAAAGATATTTTCACTAATTATTTTAAACTATTTACCCTCGTTATAGTTTAAGGAATCTTTATTTCCATTAGTAGAGCAAAGGAATCCGTTAACAATATGTGTGAGCCCCTTGGAAGTCAAGTCGTTTCTCACATATATTTTAAAGGTAGGTACTCTTACCAATTGTATCCCCATACAATTTCCTTAAATAGCTCTATGTCAAATAGTCCCCTGGTACTCAGGTCGATCCTGTTGGCATAGTTTAGTTCAACCGTCATAAAAACAAAGAACTTATTAAATTTTATACCCCTCGGGTAATCTAGGCGTCTAGTGTAAAATTAAATAATTTATTCCAATCCATGCATCTAATGCAATAAACAATTTTAACATATTCTCGAACTATAAGTCCCTGGTTGTCAAGACGCTCCTTAGAAACAAGAAATAAATAAAATTATTTATTTTGATGGATAGCTTTACAATAAAATATCTTATATTTTATTATTTATGAACTCAAATTTTAGTAAGAGGGAATTGTTACTAAAACAACTTTTAATAACATGAAGATCAACTCTTTTATAACATGTGAATTTAGTTCAAGTTTCTTACATGCTTAGTCCTAAATTAATTTATATCACATGAAATAAATAATTCAAAATTATGTAACGAACGAGCACGTGACATAAAGACAAAATTTAACATTCTTCCAATATAGTTATCTTTTATGTTACATAAAAATAATTCATGCCAGAGTATTGCTATTAATTAATATCTCATGAACTAATAACAATTGAAATAGAAGTATAATCCAATAACCTATTATAGATTACCGTCGTATCTAATACATAATTTTAAATTGAAGTTACAAACTATCTCAATTTTAACTTATATGTATACATATTTATTCACAATAAAATAATATCAATCTAATATGCATTCAAACAATATAACTATTGCATAAGAAACATGTATTATGATTTGAACTCTTCAAATATTGTAACGACCTAACCGGTCTTTTTGATCATTTGTATTTCACTCGGTAGTTTACAGCATGAGTAGCTCCGCATGATGTATTATGACTTATGTGAATCGTCGGTTTTGGTTTTCAGGTTATTCGGAATCAAATTGGAAGAATGGATTTCATTATTGAAGCTTTAAATTGGAAGAGTTGACCAAGTTTGACTTCTCGTGAATATGACCCCGGCACAGAGTTTTGATGGTTTCGATAGGTCCACATGGTGATTTTGGAGTAGGACATAGTCTTGGATTTGCATTTGGATGTTCCTAGAATGTTTCGACACAAATTGGAAAAAATTTAAAATTTGAAGGTTTGAAAAGTTTAAAAGTTTGACCGGAAGTTGACTTCGAGGATATCGGATTCAGATTATGGTTCCGGAAATTGGGATAGCTTCCTTATGTTATTCGGGACTTGTGTGCAAAATTTGGGTTCATTCCGGGTTGATTTGATATGTTTCGGCGCGAGTATTGGAAATTTGGAAGTTCAAAGTTCATAGATTTTGATTTGAGGTGTGATTCGTCCTTTCGATGTTGTTATGTGTGTTTTGAAACCTCGTGTAGGTCGGTGTTATGTTATGAGACTTTTTGGTATACTTGGTCGGGGTCCCGAGGGGCTCGGGTATGTTTCGGATGAGGTTAGGATCATTTCAGATCATTTTTGTTAAGGCTAGGCAGGTCTGTTCTAGTGGGGTCTCACCTGTGGACCACTGGGCGCAGGTGCAATGAATCCATGTGCGAAGCTGAAGGCGCAAAAGAGGAATTGGTATCCCAGCATATGGTCGCCGAAGCGGATCTTTTTTCGCATCTCCGAGGGGCGCAGATGCGGTGAGTTGAGCGTAGAAGCGATTGGCAGCGCATAAGCGATGTTTGGATACTGATCGAGTCGCACCTATACCACTATAGAATGACAAGGTGAGGTCGATGTAGCTTTTACCTGATAGGATCGGGATCGAAATCCACAGGGAGTTATAAAATTGGAATCGAGTTTCTATCCGATTTAGAGGTGTGAATTGTTCTTAATTGCTCTTCTAAACATGGATGGTTTTGATTCTATACTAAATTTAATTCTAAAGATTGCTATTGTTAAACTAGCTACAATGTTTTTATGGGATTTTATCAAGTATTTAAAGGCACTAGGGATGCAACTTACCCCTAGGCGAGTATTTAACGGGATCTAAAATCTAGGATAAACTTGGGGGTCATGGGTTCGTGATATAACCTCACACTAATTTACTCACCCAATACATCTCGGTAGTTTGAGTGACTTTGCCCGAATTAGCTTTCTCAAGCCTAATTGGGTGTTTCAACAAAGCAAATGAAATGGTTCAAGTCGAGTATTACTATCTCTAGTTTCTACCCTTTAATTGGGGTTATCAATCTCTTGAATTAACCCCAATTCCTTGTTAACCTATTTTACCTAGACTTGGGTCATCTTTCTCAAGAGTAACCCTAGTAAAAACATATGAATCAGTGTTTGCAACCACTAATTCAATGAATTAAGTATGAAATAGACTAAATATCACAGATCCAATCACAAATTCTTACTAAAATAGAAGACCCATTAGTTACCCACACTAGGGTATGGTCACAACCCTAGCTTATGGGTCTAGCTAATCATTTTCATGGAAGAAATTAAGATAGAGGATGAAATTAAAGCCATAAAAATTGATTACAAAGATAAAATCTAAGAGTAATGGTAGAATCTAAGCTAAAATTGCTCAAAAAGGTAACAAGACACTATTCACGAGCTCCTTACAATATCTGATAACCTAAAAATTAGGAAAAGAAGTATTTATACACAACTAAAAATGCTGGACAAAATTACCCCTACGGAGATTTCGCTATCAGCGGAATTTTGAGCGTCCAATGAAATGGCTTTCACGACCGTGAAATAATAAACGCGGACCGCATTTATGGATCAGGAAATTCTCTGAACCATTATTCCGCTCCCAGCGGAATTTTCAATGCTCATCGGAAATGGAAGCGCGACAGCGGAATATTACCGTTGACCGCGCTCTTGTGAAAGCCCTCAATTGGCAACTCTCTGAAGTTGGAATTCCACTCTCAGCGGATTAATGAGCTCTCCAGCGGATAGGAAAACGCCGCATCGGATTATTGGCGCGGTCAGTGGCCCCAAAGGGTCCAAATCACATCTCTGAACTTTAATCCGCGACCGCAATAAGAATTACGCTGCAGCGGAATGTCTTCCGCTGCAGCAAAATAATAGCTCTCTTAGCACTTTTGCTGGGTTCCTGGGTTGTGCAAGTTTGGCTCCGGTTTGAGTTATCTTTAGCCATTCCCTTCAATTTTACTCAAAACCTGCAATTTAAGCACCTTGCATTAGTTTTCGAGAGTACCTTAGTGCAGTTTTTCCTCAAAACCTTAGAAAACGAGAGTAAATAGTAGGTAAAAAACCCTAGTTATCAACTCCCCCATAAGTCTTTGATTGTCCTCAAGCAAACAAGGTAACTCCCACCTCCGCAAGAAAAAGAAAAAGTATTTCAGTTGTTCAAGTGTGACTTCATCAAGTTTCAATTGGGACTAACAATTACCCTCAACACAAATGTATTATTGGCAACATTATGCAATGACTTTCTTAGTACACTAGGTCTAGTGTGACACCAAAGCTTCAAGAGTTGACTCAATTCATCAAAGAGCTTCTCTCTCTCACCTAAGTCACTTTGGATCCCAGACGCTTTTTCTCCCATACTCTCCATGTGCTCATCGCACCATATAGAATGTACGCTCAAAACTGGGATATCAAGAAGTGAGCTCTTCACTCTCAAAAGAATTCCACAAGTCCGACTTTAAGTACCATAGGCTTGCCCCTCGTTTAAATCACCACTAATATAAGATCACTCAACTTGAGATCCTACAGGGCTTTAACGAGATGTACTGAAGGCTTTTTGGATCAAATTCGGACATGATGAACTACAATAGAACATCTTTCCTTAAGTACTCCATTTTCACATTTTGGCTCATGTTTTTCTTGACTCTTTGAGTCATTTTCTCTTCCTTGGGGAACTTAGAGAGACTCATTGTCGCTCTTTCTTTTACTTGAGGCTCACTTTTCTCCTTTTTTCATCATTCCAAGCCAATTCAACTTTGTTTCATTTAGTCCTTTCAACCTTTAAGTTTCTTTTTGACTTGTTTTGCTTTTCAACCTTTTATTGGCATTTCGTTTTTCGACAATTCCTTTCATCACTTTGAATTTCCTCGTCTCTCCCCCAAACTTATGATTTTGATTATTGTTCATCATGAGTGCTCAAGGAAAGAAAGGGTGCCAAGAGAGGGTCATTAGAGAAGGGATGAAGGTTTGTAATGTGGGTTTTTGAACAAATATGCTTAGGCTCAAAAGGGGGGTTGACTAAGGATACTATCATGGCAGGCTATGGAAGTCTTTGATTTCAACAGGAAATCAAGAAGAGCCTATAATCACTTCACAAGTCGAGCTAACTTAAGATTTCGCCTAGAAAAACACTTGGAGCAAGTTTTAGACTTTCAGGCATGACACTCGGGATATGCAATTCAAACCTCACCTCTCAAGCCTCAGGATCGTTAAAGAGAATAGAGTCGAGGGCCCACAAAAACCTCGTTTTGTATTGAAGACTCCCATACGGCTATAAACATCACTTGACGACAGTTTTAGTCAACTCAAGACTCTAAGGGTCACGACTAGATCTTGACTCAACCACACTTTGTCTCTAACCATGAGGTCAAAGGTAAGTATACTGGTGCCAAGTAAACGGACTCAATCCCTTAAGAAGGACGTCACACTGTCTGTCGTAGGGAAGAGACACCCGGTTCACACAATTTCCACCCTTGGAAAGAACCGTGGCCTTCAGAAAACCAAGGGCTTATTGATAACGAAAAAGTAAAGAAGAAGCTATAAGTTCAAAAAGAAGCTACTAAACGAAATAAGAAGCTAACTACAAAGAAAAATAATAAAGAAGTTATAAAGTAAAATATGGAAAGTAAAAATGAATATGTACAATAGGGGATTAAGACGAATATACATCAAAGGGGAGGAATGAATATATACATGAGAAAGGAAACTTTATATATACATACCAAAGGTAAAACAAACCAAAAGTACGGGAATGCAAATAAAGAAAAGAAAAATAGTATCAGGAGTTATTACAACCCAAAGTATCTGAATGTATGAATCACCAAATCACAAATAGAGGCCACCCCCTCTAAGCATTGCCCTCAATGCTAAATGCAAAAATATAGAAAAGGGAAAGGGTGAGATAGTAAGAGAGAACTCCCTAGGATGCCTCAGTCTGCATGGGGGTCGGGTCAGCAGTGGAAGAAGGATCAGTGGCAGTGGCTAGAGCTGGGTCCTGTGGCAGGGAAGAGGCCTCTCCCGCTAGATCCTCGAGCTGGATCTCCATGTCATCTGACTGCAGAATGACTCCTCTCCGCACTGGTGATGATGTAACCTCCTGCTCTGGAACCTGTACTGTCTAGTCTGCAGGTGCAGACTCTCCTATCAATAGATCAAGGGGTATGTCCCCCGTCGCTGTGAGCTTTTCTACCTCCTTCTTCAGCTCAACATGAGTCTTCTGCATCTCCACCTGACTCTTCTTCAGGTCATCTTGACTCTTCTTCATTTTTTTCACATATTTCCCCAGGAATGAATTTCCTTCCCATGTTTGTCCAGGGTATCCAAAATCTTCTTCTGGTTATCAACCACACTCCTCAAGGTCTCCTCCAGTGTTAGAGGTAGATGAATTTGTGCTGGAGATGTCTGGGATGCAATGGTAGTGGATAGATCAGGCAGCTTCGAAGAAGCTACCTGTAGCCAGTTGTTGATACCACCTAATGTTTGAGACACCCTCAGAGCAGTTTGAGGGTATGCAAAAGAAGTGAGAATTGATACTTGAATGGCTATGGAAGGACCAGAGGGAGGCTCCGGGATGGCAACAACAGTGGACCCCTCAGCAGCAGTGGAAGGCTCAGCGATAGTAAAAGTCCCAGGAGCAGTAGAGGTGGTGGATTTTCCCTTGGCTTTGGAGTTGTCTGGCCCCTTCAAGATGTACCAGGAGAATGGTGACTTTGGATTTACTATAACATCAAATTTCCTTCCCTCAATTCCCATGTCCTGAAAGTACATAGTGAGGAAGTTGGGGAAGGTATAAGAGCTCTCATTCTTCTAGACTATCCTGTTAATAAGCCTAGCCATGATATTCCCGACGTTGATCGAGATGCTGTCGCGCCCTCTTTTTTTCCCAGAGCGCTCCTTTAGAGACCCGGTTTAAAAGGGTTTATGACATTGGTTGGGACAACTCGGTCCTTTTGGGAAAGTGGTTTTACGTTTTTGAAGAGTCGCCACCTAACGATTTTTAAGGTGAGTTAAGGAACCTAGGGGGTTCATTTACAACTACGTTTGATAATAAAGACAGGGTAAGTGCTTGAAATTATCCTAAGGGGAAGGTGTTAAGCACCCTCAAGATCCACAAGTGTGGTTCCCCGCCAAACAACTTTTGTGAATTTGTACAATAAGCAAATAAACAAGTATGGCTCAAATAGTAGGGGATTTAAGTCTAAGTATACGGATATTTGAAAACAGTTAATGGAAAGCTAGATTTTGAAAAGAATTAAAATCTAAGCATGTTTATGAAAGTAAAGGGGTATCCTAGGTTTGCTTATAATATGGATCACATCAATGCAATACCCGGTATGACACTCCTCAAAGAGGGGCTACACGTGGTATTAGCACACCGGTCATCATATCCATATCTACCCTTTCCCACCCGTGAAAGTAGCTAAGCGAGTGTTGGTCTCGACCTCTATTGCATGCTGTTACCCGTCCCTTCCTATCAGTCTCGGAGAAATTTAGGACTTCTATCCTATAAAAGGGGGTTCTAGGAAGACCCTCAAGTTTAAAGGTAAAATACTGGGGCGACATATAATAAAACAGATAGGACTTCAATCAAAGGGGAGCATGGAAAACATATTAGGAGGCTCAAGTATACCTCCGCACATAATACACATAAACAACATGACTCATACACGGTTAAGGTCTAGGTTTGAGTTCAAATCCTAAGCATGGTGTCTAAGTGATAACAATAGATTACATAACTCAGAGAGGAAGTCCTAATCAAGCTTGCCTACTGATTTTAAATATGCTGATAGAAATCACAAAAAGATAGTCCCAGTTTTATTTTAACGTTGATTACCTAAGGTTTGCCTAGGCGTAGGATAATATGTAGCAGTTTATTCAGATTTGTTAACAATTCCAGGTCGTTATACCTAATAACGTGCGGTTCTAAGTGTTGCAAATGTTCAGAGTGTAATTAAATGAGTATGATCCTAGAACATGATGTCTAATGCAGAATGATGCATATGTAGTTGCTAAGTCAGGGTTTCTAAATGCACATAGAATCACATCATTATGCACAATTTCAGAATAGGCATGGATGATAGTTTTTAATGTTGTTTACCTAAAACAGGATTTCTAAGCGCGTAGGAATGGTTGTAGCATGATGAGACATGATTGCAGTTTTGGTTAACATTATTTGTTCTAGGACAGGATTTCTAAATGAGTTTCAGAACATATTTATAAAGGTAGAGTCGCATAATAACAATTTATTTTGTTGTTGTTATTTATCCTATAGACATGATTACTAAGTGATGGTGAGATGCTGAAAACAGTATATGTATATGGATCCTATGTTGCATGATAGCTAATGAATGGCATGCTTGGCATATTGTACCTAAACATGGTTGCTATTGCGCATAAAGAAAGTAAACCTAGGAAGCATGATTTCTACCCTCGATTACACTACATCATGCATACTACCCACCCCCTTTTCACTATCCAACCCCAGAGTTATTTTACAAATAATTATTATAGACCTTTAAATAGAAATTACATAACTGGAAATAAAGAAAATAAGAAGTTAACTATAGGGAGCCTACAGTATAGGCCCAAGTCTCCAGATCCTCAATGCCAAATATTGTTCCACAGC
The DNA here is from genome assembly GCA_005239495.1 of Nicotiana undulata. Lineage (NCBI taxonomy): Eukaryota > Viridiplantae > Streptophyta > Magnoliopsida > Solanales > Solanaceae > Nicotiana > Nicotiana undulata. Next base: position 16,917 of record ML278528.1, read on the forward strand.
CTTTTCCACAATCCGGGTGTGTTAGCGTTTCCTAAGGACCTCAAGGGATCCCGGACAATGGTCACACCCAGATTTCATGGCCAAGATAGAGAAGTGCAGTGTGGAATGGCCAGCCTTAGTGTGTCAAAGTTCAGAGAGAGCTCAGGGGTCCCAAAGAATTGCTCACACAAAGGGGGCAGAACTTAAAGGGTCTAAGAGTTGAGTGAGAGTGCTTGATACAATGTTGAAAAGGTTAAGTAAGAAAACAATTTTTGAAAAGGGCAAGTAAGAAAACAGTTTTGAAAAGGGAGACTTTATTGAAATAGTTTTATAACAAAGAAGTTTAACCACTGAAATAGATTGAAAGAGCAGGAACACCAAACAAGTTTCAACATCACACAAAGAACCAATAACAGTCAATCAACCGCAAGCAGGGGAATGGGATTTGAGGCACAAATACAGAGCAGGTGAGAGCAAGCATGTAGCAGGCAGTACACAATCAGCAATTCCTAAAGGTTCAGAGGACCAGGGGTACAATAAGGTGTAGGTCTAAACTAACAATAGCAATACCAACCAGTTTAAGACAGTAGAGTCTACCCAAAACTAACATGAACATAGAAATTCACATAAAGACAGGTTTGGAATACACAAAGACATGCTGGATAATAAAGCATAACTTGACATTCTAGATGGAATCCCAGATTTAGGTACATGTTGAACAACAGAATAGTGAATAGAAGCAGATTAGAAACACAATCAATTGCGACAGTAATAGAACATGTTGGTTTGAGAACTGAAATTTGAATTAGGAAATACCAGTGAAGTGAAGAAAGCAGTAACACAAAGTAAGAAATAGGAGATGCACAATAGTTAGCCTTGGCTTGCAGCCGACTAACTCAAAGTAGTAGCAAATAGCACAGAAGAAAGAATAGAGAGCAGAGAGTTTTAGTCGTGAGAGAGAGCTATTGAACCAAATTAGTTCATGTCTATGCTAATGAGAGAATGGAGTATATATAGTTTTGAAAACAGGTAGCAAATAAGGTGGGAATCAAAATTAACCAGTAATTAAGGGACTGAGTATCAATCAATACACAATCAGTATAGGTGTCCCTTAATTGAAGGAATGAAGTTCAAACGGTATGAAATAGACAACAAATAAGGAAAGGTACCATATGTAGCTTAGAGGAATATTCAAAATAGTGTAAAATCGACATAAGTATCCTTAATTGAAGGGGTTAAACTCAACCAGCTAGTAGGCAAAATAACAAATAAGGAAAGTTCCCATGCATATAACATATAAGGAAACAATTTCAACCCAATACAAGTATGCAATTGAGACTAGGTTCATCAGATTTTAATTAAGGAAATAGGGATCAATTAACAGTAAATTGACCATGTAACAAGGTACGAAATAAGCTAAAGGTCAGAAATTAGTAAGAATATCCCATAAGAAATCAGTAAGGTTTTCAAATCACAAGGAATCAGGGATTCAAATAATAAATCAGGAACCCTAACAAAGTAAAATTACAGAGAATCAGGGATTTGAACAGGAATAATCATCAATTAAAGGAGATTAACGTGAATTGAATAAATAACAGACAAGAAGTCAGAAACCCTAGTAATGAAAACATATGAAATTAGGGATTCACTTGAATTTATAGGGTAAACAGTAATGTAAGCGGAAAAGCAAGAAAACATCAGAGACATAGATAAACAACATAGGGTAAAACATCAAAAAGTTCAAGAGATGCAAGCACATATGCAACAATATCAAAGACGAAGCCAGGGACTTAGGGTTTAGGTCTAAAATTAGGGATTTCATCACAATGATCCAATAAAAGAGAGAAACTTCAATAAATCACTAAAACACAATAGAGACCCTAGGATAATACTGAAAAAATCATAGGAACGGAGTCATGAAACCCTAGTTGAAAACGAAGAGTCGTTTTAGGGAAAAAATCAGAGAATCTTTGAGATAAACAACGAGATAGCCTAAAATATACACAGATCTATCATGGATCTAAAAGAATAGGAGAGTTTTAAGAAGTAGGGTTTAAGAGAGAATCCGAAAAATATAAGAAAACCTCAAAACATTACTGGTTTTAACCCAAAAGTCATAGATCTTACTCGAATGGCCAGAGGTGGACGGAAAATGGCATGAAAGGCCGTAGGGGGAGTTGAACCGCTCCAGGTTCACCTGAGGACCTCAGGGTAGTGTCAAACCGGCGTGGGGTGAAGCATGGGCTAGGAGAGGGTGAGAGGACATAGCTTCCGGCGAGGGAGATGGCCGGAGAAGGTGGACAGAGTCCATCAGAGAGGAGGAGGCGAGAAGGTTCTAAAGAGAACTAGAGATAGAGAGAGAGATACCGGTTGAGATAGAATGGGAACCGGTAAAATGAGTGGGGGNCTGAGGTATTGGGTTAATTCGATTGGTCTTGGGCTGGTTTTAGTTGGGCTGGGGTCAGATCAAATTAGGCTATAATTTAAATAGAAAGGGGCTAATTGTTAAATACCCATTAAAATTAGATAAATAATTAATAAGAATAGCTAATAATTAGATAAAATGAAATTAAGGCTAAAATAGGTAAAATTAAGGTAATTAACTAGTATTAAAATATAAGATGACTGATTATTGAATTAAAATAGCATAAAATGTGTAATTAGGCTATAATTGCAAAGCTGTTGTAGTTATAACCAAATAATGCCAAATTGGCTAATTTGTGAAATAATTAAATCCTAATAAGGTTAAAATGATATATTGAGATAAGAAATATTTTGAAATTATTTGTAATGCAATTTATGAATAATTATCGGATATAAAGTACTGAATAAATTTAGACAATAAATTGATTAAAATATGGATAATTATGGAGAAATACCAATTATTATAAAAAGTGATTTTGAAGGTTTATATGCAAATTTTAAAAATAATTTGAGTAAAAATTGGGTATCAACAGCTGCCCCTCTTTACCCGGGAAGGATGAAAGAGTTATCGGGTAAAGATATGATGACCAATTTTGACCGAGTGAAATAGTTTGAAGAGATTCAGGTCGCACCCTGGTTTTTGAGTTGCCTACATATCTCTGGTTCTACAGGAATCAGGTCGTATGTAGTTCAGGAAGTCATCAGCGAAGTATACTTATGGAGCTTTTTACGAGATGGGACGCAACATATAGGACTGGATGAATGATTGGCTTACGGGGTAGTTAGGAGAACTGGAGCAGGACCGCTCCTGCCGGGATGACTGTTGCTCGCCGGATTACCTGCAAATAAACAATACCAACATATATTGCGCGTAATTTAAATATGATGCAAGTTCCCGTCGGACCATGAATGCTGTCTTTGGACGATTAGAGATGACGTCCTCAGACCATGATGTCCTGGGCCATGGGTAGCTTGATGTTCACAGGCCATGAAATGATGTTCTCGGGCCATGAGGATGGTGCCTCCGAACCATGACGCCTTTGAATAATGATATGCAAAATTGAAAGAGATCCTCAGGTCATGACATGATGTTCTCGGGCTATGAAGATGGTGCCTCCGAACGATGACGCCTTTGGATAAAGTGGTGATATTTCAGCCTATGAAGATGCAATAGTATGATGCTGATAAGATAGGGCTTAATCTTGCAAATTGAAGGGTAGAGCTTAGCCCGAAAGGAAAGTGAAGTAAATAGTGCTTCAGACAACGCTTAGTCTCGAAAAGTAAATCGGAGGCAGAGCTTAGCCTTGGAAGGCAGAATGGTAGCCTTATGCAATGTAGATGGAGGTAGAGTTTAACCTCGAAAGGCAGAATGGTAGCCTTATGCAATGTGGATGGAGATAGAGCTTAACCTCGGAAGGCAGAATGGTAGCCTTAAAATGCAGATGGAGGTAGAGCTTAACCTCGAAAGGCAGAATAGTAGCCTTATGCAAGTTGGAAGGCAGAATAGTAGCCTTATGCAAGTTGGAAGGCAGAATAGTAGCCTTATGCAAATTAGAAGGCAGAAGGGTAGCCTTATGCATTGCAGATGTAGACAATGCTTAGTCTCGGAAGGCAGAATGGTAGCCTTATGCAAGTTAGAAGGCAGAAGGGTAGCCTTATGCAATGTAGATGTAGACAATGCTTAGTCTTGGAAGGCAAAATGGTAGCCTTATGCAAGATGCAAATGCAGGGGAGGTAGAGCTTAACCTCGGAAGGCAGAATGGTAGCGTTATGCAAGAATGCGGATGCAGGGGAGGTAAATCTTAACCTCGGAAGGCAGAATGGTAGCCTTATGCAAGAATGCGAATGCAGGGGAGGTAGAGCTTAACCTCGGAAGGCAGAATGGTAGCATTATGCAAGAATGCGGATGCAGGGGAGGTAAATCTTAACCTCGGAAGGCAGAATGGTAGCCTTATGCAAGAATGCGAATGCAGGGGAGGTAGAGCTTAACCTCGGAAGGTAGAATGGTAGCTTTATGCAAGAATGAGAATGCAGGGAGGTAGAGCTTAACCTCGGAAGGCAGAATAGTAGCCTTATGCAAGAAATAAAATGACAGTAGGAATTCTTAGCTGGTAATAAATTATGGTATTGCGACCATTGTGAGCATTGTGAGCATTGTGAGCATTATGATAATGACGCATCATTTGCGTTGATAATAAATGTTGGCAAATGCAACGGTTTTGAGAATCACATTTTGAACAATGTTTGTCCCGTGGGTGGACAATATGTTTAGGGATTTTGCGACACTAGTGCCTGCATCCAAAGAAAAGTCATGAGTTCTGTAAGGGGAAGGTTAGTTCGTATCCCCGCTGGCTTTGCTTGACTCGTTCGGCTTGATCTGATGATACCGTTCGTATCATTGGGGTAGCATTTGCTAAACAAAGTTGTTTCAAGAACAAACATGCATGATTTTGTAAAAGTATAACCTAATGTATAGTTTAAAATAATTTTTTGGATGAACCGACGACCGTGACACGGTTCGAGACATTGAAACCTCTCCTGCTACGAAATTTTTAGGGTCCTCCTCAAAATTCTGCCCCAGTTTGATGGGTTGAAGTTTCTGACTACTGCTCATACGACGATCGACTGAACTTGCTTCGGAGTTTTGAGGGTCCTCCTCAAAATTCTGCCCCAGTTTCCAATTGCAGGGAAATTGAAATTTCTTATTGAATTATGACCGAACCCATAGGGTTGCCTACGTATCCCCTCTTAAACGGGAATCAGGTCTGGCGTAGTTCAATTTACATCATTGATGAAAGCATAAAGATTACACATAGCATCGTTTGACTGCATCTGAATTGATTGGCTTTGGCCAGACTTCTCCGTCCATTTTTGCAAGTATAAGTGCTCCTCCTGTCAGCACTCGGTGAACCATGTACGGGCCTTTCCAGTTGGGAGAGAACTTCCCTTTGGCTTCATATTGATGTGGAAATATTTTCTTTAACACCAGCTGCCCCGGTGTGAACTGTCTCGTCTTGACTTTCTTGTTAAAGGCTCTGATCATTCTATTATGATAAAGTTTACCATGGCATACTGCATTCATTCTCTTTTCGTCTATGAGGGTTAACTGCTCATAACAGTTCTTTACCCACTCTGCATCGCTGAGCTCAGCTTCATGTATGATCCTTAAGGAAGGAATTTCTAACTTAGCAGGAATGACAACCTCGATACCATAAACCAGCATATAAGGAGTTGCCTCAGTTGATGTGCGAACGGTGGTGCGATATCCCAATAAAGCAAATGATAACTTCTCGTGCCACTGCTTGTGCTTCTCTATCATCTTTCTCAATATCTTCTTGATGTTTTTGTTAGCGGTTTCTACAGCTCCATTCATCTGAGGTCTGTAAGCTTTGCAATTCTTGTGTTTGATTCTAAAGGTTTCGCACATAGATTTCATCAAGTCACTGTTGAGATTGGAGCCATTATCAGTAATGATTGACTTCTGGAATTTCAAATCGACAAACAATGCGGTCGCGGACAAAGTCTGCCACGACTTTCTTAGTCACTGCTTTGTAGGATGCTTCTTTGACCCATTTGGTGAAATAGTCGATGGCTACTAGAATGAACATGTGTCTGTTGGAGGCAGCAGGCTCGATTGGTCCAATAACGTCAATGCCCCAGGTGGCGAACGGCCATGGTGAGCTTGTCGCATTAAGCTCGTTTGGAGGTACCTTTATCATGTCTGCATGTATCTGACAGCGGTGGCGTTTCCGGACATACTGGATGCAATCCATTTCCATAGTCATCCAAAAGTTACAGGCCCGGAGTATTTTCTTCGCCAAAACAAAACCGTTCATATGCGGTCCCCAAGTCCCAGCATGGATTTCCTCTAACAACTTGGATGCTTCCTTTGCATTGACACATCTTAATAGCCCCAAATCGGGAGTCCTCCTGTACAAGATTCCTCCGCTGTGAAAGAAGTTGTTGGACAGTCTTCGAAGTGTGCGTTTCTGAGTAGGATTTGCAAGCTCTAGGTACTCTTCTTTTGCCAATCCTTGATGTCATGAAACCAAGGATTTCTGTCTGCTTCTTCTTCCACATGGGCACAGTAAGCTGGTTGGTTATGGATCTTTATCGGAATGGGATCAATGAAATTCTTGTCTGGATGCTCAATCGTAGAGGACAGAGTAGCCAATGCATCGACGAACTCATTCTGGATTCTGGGGACATGCTGAAATTCTATCTTCGTGAACCTCTTTCTCAATTCCTGCACGTGGTGCAGATACAGAAGTATCTTGGAATTCTTAGTAGCCCACTCTCCTTGTACATGATGTACCAGCAAATCTGAGTCACCAATCACTAACAATTCTTGAACGTTCATGTCAATGGCCATTTTGAGCCCTAAGATGCAGGCTTCATATTCGACCATATTATTGGTGCAGGGGAACCTAAGTTTGGAGGATACCGTATAATGTCCAATGCTAAATCCTTTGAAATTCGCCGCTCCATCGAAGAACAATCTCCAACCGTCATAGGATTCTGCAATGTCTTCTCCTATGAATGATACCTCTTCATCGGGAAAATACGTTTTCAGGGGTTCGTATTCTCCGTCAACGGGGTTCTCAGCAAGATGGTCTACCAGTGCTTGTCCCTTGACTGCTTTCTGAGTTACATAAACAATGTCGAACTCACTCAGCAGGATTTGCCACTTGGCTAGCTTTCCAGTGGGCATGGGCTTCTGAAAGATGTACTTCAAGGGATCCATCTTCGATATGAGATATGTGGTGTAGGCACAAAAGTAATGCCTCAGCTTCTGAGCCACCCACGTCAGAGCACATCATGTGCATTCCAAAAGAGAATACCGGGCCTCGTATGGAGTAAACTTCTTGCTGAGATAATAAATAGCTTGCTCCTTCCTTCCTTTTTCATCATGTTGCCCCAGAACACAACCGAAAGCTCCATATAACACCGCGAGGTAGAGTAGCAAAGGTCTACCTGGCTTAGGTGGTACAAAGATGGTGGTGTCGACAAGTACTCCTTAATTCTGTCGAAGGCTTTCTGGAAATCATCGGTCCATTTGGTCACAACCTCTTTCTTTAGCATCTTGAAGATAGGCTCACAGATAACTGTAGATTGTGCTATGAACCGGCTGATGTAGTTAAGTCGTCCCAAGAAACTCATCACATCTTTCTTGTTCCTTGGCGGTGGTAATTCTTGAATGACTTTAACCTTTGACGGATCCAATTCTGTCCCTCGGTGGCTGACAATGAACCCGAGCAACTTACCAGCAGGAACCCCAAATGCACACTTAGCGGGGTTTAATTTCAGATTGTATTTCCGCAATCTATTGAAGAACTTCCTCAGATCTTCTATGTGATCAGTGGCTTTCTTGGACTTGATAATAACATCATTCACATATACCTCGATCTCCTTGTGTATCATATCGTAAAAGATAGTGGTCATAGCCCTCATGTAGGTGGCCCCACCATTCTTCAGGCCGAATGGCATCATCTTGTAACAATATACTCCCCACGGCGTAATGAAAGCCGTTTTCTCAGCAGCTTTCTTATCCATCCAGATCTGATGATAACCAGCGAAGCAATCCACGGATGATTGTAGCTCATGCTTGGCGCAATTGTCAATCAGGATGTGTATATTTGGCAAAGGGAAGTCGTCTTTCGGACTGGCCCGGTTGAATCTCGGTAGTCGACACAAACTCTGACCTTCCCATCTTTCTTCGGTACTGGCACAATGTTGGCTAACCATGTCGGGTATTCCACTACCCTGAGAACCTTAGCGTTGATTTGCTTAGTGACTTCTTCCTTGATTTTCAAGCTCATATCATGCTTGAGCTTTCTGAGCTTTTGCTTTACTGGCGGACACATTGGATTGGTTGGCAGTTTGTGAGCCACAATGGAGGTACTAAGACCAGTCATGTCATCATACGACCAGGTGAATATGTCCTCATACTGCTTTAGAAATTTTGTGTATTCTTTCTTCTCTGACGGCGACAAAAGAATGATGATGCGAGTTTCCTTGACATTTTCTGAGTCTCCCAAGTTGACAATTTCGGTTTCGTCCAGGTTGGACTTAGGTCTGTTCTCAAAATTCTCAACTTCTTTAACAATCTCGCCAGACATGTCATCTTCCTCTGAACCAATGTCCGTTTGTTGCGTTGTCTCGTTGCATGTCATAGTCATTGGTTCATAAAGACTGGTAATAGTAATGCCCGAGGCCCGTCGGGCTTTGGTTGTCCTGATGGTCCAGTTCTTGAGATATGCCCCTCTATTCATAGCATGTATGGAAGGGCCTTCCTCCCCCTCCTCCTCGAGAATAACACAACAGTCCATGTTGTCGTCTTCCAGAAATAAGTTCCTCAGCGCTGCAAGTGCTTCTTCTTCGTTTGTCCCATAAATGATGCCGGCCTGGTGAAGCGTCTGCTCTAGGCGCGGTATCGGGTGCTCTAGTGGGTAGTAAGGACCGTGCCAAGGTGGCGACCAGCCATTGTACTCTTGCCAAGTGTATTCGTATCCCAGACCAAAAGTGGTGCCATGGCTTTTGATCTTGATAGGTTTGGAGATCCCTTGTAGGTTCTTGCCGAGCCCTTTACCAGGCTCGTACCCACTATAGCTCAGTATACTCTCGATTTTGGTATCCCACAATTTTTCTTTATCAATGGCATTCATTCATTCAATATGGTGGTAAGTTTCTCCACCCAGCTTCCTTCTTCCCTCGATTGCCGGAATAGTCTGGCGACTATAAATAGGGTTGCTACCGTCGCCATGAATAATCACTTCCTGGTGATTCCATTCGAACTTCACTGCCTGATGCAGTGTTGATGCTACAGCCCCAGCAGCATGGATCCATGGTCGTCCTAATAGCAATTTGTAGGACGCTGGTACATCTATCTCTTGGAAATCGACCTCAAACCAAGTTGGTCCCATCTGCAGGCATAGACTAATCTCACCAATGGTGGACCTCTGAGAACCATCGAAAGCCTTTACGTTGATTGCTCCATCCTTTATCTCATGCATCCCTTTACCCAGTTTCTTGAGTGTTATCAACAGACAGATGTTAAGACTGGATCCTCCATCGATCAGGATTCTGGTGATGAAATAATCTTCGCATTGCACGGTAATGTGCAGTGCTTTGTTGTTCCCTAGCCCTTCAGGTGGCATCTCGTCCTCATGAAAGGTGATCTTATGTCTTTCCAACACTTGGATTACCATATTGGCCATTTCCCCGCTAGTGATATTATTCGGCACATATGCTTCGTTCAACACCTTCAACAAAGCACTCTTATGCGTCTCAAATATCTGCAGCAAAGAGAGTATGGATATTTGTGTTGGCGTCTTGTTCAACTGGCCGATGACCGAGTACTCCTTGGCTTGTACTTTCCTCCAAAAGTCGTCCGGACCTGTTTCAATAAGGGGTGGCCGATTGGAAGCCTGCTTGCTTGATTCAACCAGATGTTTAGGTGTGTAGACTCTACCAGTTATTGTCATACCCTGTGCTGCGACAACTTCTTCAGTCTTGACTTTGACTTTCCTTCTCACCTCAGCTGTATAGTGCCAGGGTACAGAATTTTTATAGAAGGGTGGCGTGGTTGACATCGCCACTGTGATCGGTGCGGCTATCCTTACTTCGAATGGAACATGTGCCTTGGGTGGCAAGACTGCATCCTCAAATGGTGCAGGTGCATTTTCCGGAGACACGAATTCAACTTCAATTGGTACTGGTGTCTTTGTGGGTGGCGCTGCTTACAACTCAAGAGGTATGGACATATTTACCTCAGCATCCTTAGACGGTTGGACTTGGACTATGATTGGATTAAGAGTAACTACCGGTTTCTTTGGGTTATCGCCTTCTGTGATCAACCCGATCGATCCCTCGGGATCCCAGTCATCTTCTATTTCAATCATGTGGATACCTCAACCCTTATGGTCTGGAAGAGGATTGTTGCGGATGTTTGGAGCGGATTCTTTTGCCACAATGATCTTGTTATCAATCAAGGACTGTATTTTGTCTTTCAAAGAACGACATTCATCGATGGTGTGTCCTTTCATGCCGGAGTGGTATGCACAAGATTTGTTTGGGTTAACCCACTGAGAAGGATTCTCAGGGGTTGCAGCAGGGATGGGTGTGACATAACCAACAGCCTTTAGCTTCTCATATAGATGGTCGATAGGTTCGGCGGCGGCGGTATATTGTTTTGGAGATCTGCAATAAAAATTAGGTCGGGGTCTAGGGAATTTTTGGCGTGCAGGAGGTGATTGATAATGTGATGGCTGAGAGTTTTAGGTGTGGTAAACATGAGCGGGTTGGGAGTATCTCGGTGAAACAGGTTGATATGTAGGTGGCGGAGGTGATTGATAAGTTGGTGGTGGAGCTTGATTCAGGGTGAGGGTGCTTGGTAATTTGGGGTTGGTTGATATGTGAGTGGAGGTGTTGGGTAAGTTTGGTATTTGAGTGGGGATTTTGGTTCTTTATACAACCATCACGGCTCCCACGTCCCTTTTCTTGGACACACCACCGAACTGTAAATCCTTATTCGTAGCTTGTAAGGCTTCCAAATTTGTGACCATACCACTTTTAATACCTTCTTCAATCCTTTTACCCAATTTGATATTGTCGGAGAACTTGTGGTTCTCAATCATCATCAACCGTTCATAGTATTGTGGGTCCTAAGACCGGAAAAAGAACTTGTTCATCTGCTCCTCCTCTAAGGCGGGTCTGACCTTAGCAGCTTCGGACCTCCAGCGAGTAGCATACTCGCGAAATGTCTCCGTAGGCTTCTTCTTTAAATTCTGGATGTAGAATACGTCTGGTGCGTTCTCTGTATTAAATCTGAACCTGTCCATGAAGTCAGATGCCATGATTTACCCAGTTTGACCATTTCTTGGGATCTTGGCTGATGTACCAAGACAATGCATCTCCCTTCAAGATCCTCATGAATAGCTTCATGCGAATTCTTTCATTTTTCCCTACTCCAACCAGCTTGTCGCAATAGGTTCTCAGATGGACCCTTGGATCATCTGTACCATCAAACATTTCGAACTTCGGAGGTTTGTGCCCCTCAGGTAGTGCGACATCAGGCTGCATGCAAAGGTCCTCGTAGTTCAGCCCTTCGACTCCCCTACTTCCCTCAACGCCTTGAACCCTACCGGTCAGTTTCTTCAATTCCTCAGCCGAGTTTTTGATAAGCAGATCCTTTCCATCAGACTCAGGTGTGATTGAGATAGGTTGTGTGGAGTGTGGCACGGTTTCCACGTAGATAGGATTGTTATGGTAACCTGGTGCATGGGTGTAGATATGGTCGTTTGTGGAGTTCTGAGGTTTTGGATAAGTAGTGGAGTGATTTTTGGGGTATGATAGGTGTTACATTGGTTCTTTGGTGGAGTGGCGTGATGGTGAGGTGCGGGATGATTCTGCTGTTTTGGGATATTTTACAGAGGTATAGGATTTTGAATGTTGGGGAGCTTGACGTCTGGGATGTTGAGGGTAAATGACAGGTTTGCCAAATTTTGAACCTAATCAAGCTCTTCTTGGAATTTCAATAACTTCTATTCAAGCTGCGACATATTCTCATTCAGAACCCGAATACCCTGGCCATCAGTGGCCTCTACCCGTTCAATCGTGTTTTCCTTTCTGATGTTGCTTGAATCTTCCATTTTCTTTTTGCCTTTGCCTTTAGGAGGAATAGGAGGAGGAGTGGGTGGAGGGCCCCCGGATCTTGTGAGGTAAGATGATGATGTGCACGAACTAACCTTTGGGGAGAGGAATAAATAAAGAAAAGAAACAAAACAAAACAAAAGGGTAGCCAAGTCAGTGAAGATTATATAAAAAGTATTGCAGTATTTAAAACATAGTGCGAAATATGAAGCGCGTCCTAATTTGGGAACCTCTTTGTGCCTGAGGTAGGCCTAGAGACAAGTTAATTTGGAGAACTTAAAATGCTAAATGCCTCATTTCGTTGATAAGAAATAGACGAATCCCAAAACAACACTAAATAAACAAGAAATAAAGGTCACTAATGGCCATTGGCCTTATTACATTGATAAAGCAAAAGAAAGACATTCCTATTTATTTGGTCCAGAAGGACCTTCCCCAGACTCGGCATCCTTTCTTCCTTCGAACAGCTTTCCCAACTCGCGCAATCCCAGCAACAGGTATGCTCTGGCTAGATGTCCAGCTTCGGTCCCTTTAACCTTTTGACATTCTTCTACCCTTTTGAGGAATTTTCCCTCCAGTTCTACTATGCCTTGCTCCAAGTACCCTAGCCTTTTGTTGGTACTGATAGCCATGTCTTTCCACTCCTCAATCAGCTTCTTGTTGGACTCGTGTATCTCGCGGTGTTCGCTCTCGCATTCACGGATCCTTTTGCGCAGCTGGTTGTATTTGACTTGCACTTCTGCCTTTTCATCTATAATTCTGTTGCCTTGAACAAACCCTGGCTTGCCCAAACCATCCCAATTGTCTTCCAACCAACCAGAATAGAAAGGGGTACAACCGGCGTTGGGCTTGGCACTTGTGAGGACTATCATCATTTTGGAAGTCTGCTCGAAGATGGCTCATCTTGTCAAACCTTGGTATGACTTGCTTCGTACCTGCTTGTCTCATAACTCGGAGAGGGACGTAAGGGTATGTTCCTCTCAGACCAATCAGGATCAGAAATGGTGCATCTCTGGACCGGGCGATGAATTCTTCTGTCGGAAACCACTCGAACATCCATTGGACTTGTTCTTCAGTTAGATTATCGAAGAGCTCAACCCATTCCTTGGCATCCTCAGGCTGAGTGAACATGTCAGGAATGTGAGTCATTCGCTTTGGATGGTGGAAAGCGATGTGGTCATTCCACGCCCTTCGCCGAATTTCTTGTCGGTATCGGCCCTTTTGGAGATGTTCTTAAGAGCCACAACTGAAGTAATAAGTTTCAAACCTCGAAGTGTTTCGCTCCAATTTGACACTTCTCCAAGGCTCGGTATATGTCTGAAATAATCATGGGCACAATGCTGAATGTCTGCCCACCAATCCCCTCCATTAGGGTCTTAGTTACCATGGCCAACCTAGTATGGATTCTTTCTTTCTTCATTGGAAACACGATTAGACCAGGAAGAAAAACATGAAGACGAATACTCTGCGATGGATGTGTCCCAAGGATGTGATGGAAAATTCATCATGGTAGGTACGGTATGATTTGATGTGACCGTACCTTTCATCTAGGTAGTCAAAAGGGATGTATGATTCTTTTAGGCATACCAATTCTGTATTCCTCTTCAGGCCCATCATTTTAAGGAAACCCTTGCCCGTGCGGTTCTCATGCATCAGCAAACCTAGGGTTTCCTAAACTAGACCGGGCAGTCCTCCTATCTCCTCTATCAAAGGTGTCATCTCAAGGTCCCCAAAGCGGAACACGGCCCTTTCACAATCCCAAAATAAGGTAGCAGCCTCTATTATCATGTTGATAGGCTGGACCTCCAGGAGGGATGGTAGATTACCCAGATATTTTCTAACGAGGGTTTTGTCACTGGAATGTAAATCTTCCCACCAACTCAGCAATTTTGGATGGATGTTGGTGACCATGCCGAATCTGGGGACTTCGTGCCTCATATATCTGCAAGGCAAACAAGGTTAGGCCCTTACCCCCACCAGACTCGACTATTTAACATCAACAATTAGCATGAAGCATTTAATTCTCCAAATAAATGCACAGAACGTGGTGATGTCCGTTTGGATTTATGGAAACCCAGTGGACTTTTTGACAAGGCTATCTTAAAGGCTATCGTGCGGACAACATGTTAGCCTGGCTAGGTTCGACTATGATGCATGCAGCAGTATAACAGAGTAAGGTTTCTATGGGGTCTTAGACTGGTACCCTTGAGTGGACAACTTAAGGGGGAAAGGCACGGATCCGTCGACTGCACCGCTAATCGACTAGTTTTACCGCAAATAATCCTTTCCGAATTCAGGGGGTAATGATATAAGAAGGGCGCAACCACTCATCAAGCGTTGCTATAGTATTTTGTTTGGCACGAATGGAGTATGATGTTGAGCATGATTATGCAACAATTAATATCATGTTGTCATGTATTTGCACGTTAAGAAAGCGGTAAATACAACAGTTATGATTTAAAACGGTTACAAAGGGAAACAAAGAAAACCTGTCAGTTTTGTTTTTGGGAAAGAATAAATACTTGAAAGAGATGAACGATTAATTGCACATAAAGGGGAAAGGGAAAGGGTGAAAATATTAGCAAAGTAACGGTACAAATCCACAAAGCAATTTTAAATGGTAAAAGCCTAAAAGTCCCCAGCAGAGTCGCCATGTTGTCGCGCCCCCTTTTTCCCCAGAGCGCTCCTTTCGGTTAAAAGGGTTTATGACATTGGTTGGACAACTCGTTCCTTTTGGGAAAGGGTACGTTTTTGAAGAGTCACCACCTAAAGATTTTAAGGTGCGTTAGGGAACCTAGGGGGTTCTTTTAATACTACTTTTGATAACCAGAGACAGGGTAAGGGCTTGAAATTATCCTAAGGGGAAGGTGTTAGGCACCCTCGGGATCCATAATGTGGTTCCCGGCCAAACAACTTTTGTAAATTTGTAAAATTAGCAAATAAACAAGTATGCCTCAAATAATAGGGGATTTAAGTCTAAGTATACGGATATTTGAAAACAGTTAATGGAAAGCTTGATTTTGAAAAGAATTACAATCTAAGCATGTTTATGAAAGTAAAGGGGTAACCTAAATTTGTTTATAATATGGATCACCTCAATGCAATACCCGGTATGACACTCCTCAAAGAGGGTCTACACGTGGTATTAGCGCATCGATCATCATATCCATATCTGCCCTTTCCCACCCCGTGAAAGTAGCTAAAGCGAGTGTTGGTCTCGACCTCTATTGCATGTTGTTACCCGTCCCTTCCTATCAGTCCTGGAGGAATTTTAGGACTTCTATCCTATAAAAAGGGGGTTCTAGGCAGAATCTCAAGTTTAAAGGTAAAATACTAGGGCGACATATAATAAAACAGATAGGACTTCAATCAAAGGAGAGCATGGAAAACAGATTAGAAGGCTCAAGTATACCTCCGCACATAATACACATAAACAACATGACTCATACACAGTTAAGGTCTGGATTTGAGTTCAGATCCTAAGCATGGTGTCTAACTGATAACAATAGAGTTAAAGTTATTACATAACTCAGAGAGGAAGTCCTAATCAAGCTTGCCTACTGATTTTAAACATGCTGATAGTAATCACAAGAAGGCAGTCCCAGTTTTATTTTAAAGTTGATTACCTAAGGCTTGCCTAGGCGTAGGATAATATGTAGCAGTTTATTCAGATTTGTTAACAACTCCAAGTCGTTATACCTAATAATGTGCAGTTCTAAGTGTTGCAAATGTTCAGAGACTAATTACAAGTTGTGAGAACAGGAAGACTGTTTTATACATCTGTATTTAGACTAAGTGTAATCAAAATGAGCATGATCCTAGAACATGATGTCTAATGCAGAATGATGCATATGCAGTTGCTAAGGCAGGGTTTCTAAATGCGCATAGAATCACAGCATTATGCACAATTTCAAAATAGACATGGATGATAGTTTTTAATGTTGTTTACCTAAAACAGGATTTCTAAGCGCGTAGGCATGGTTGTAGCATGATGAGACATGATTGCAGTTTTTGTTAACGTTATTTATTTTAGGACAGGATTTCTAAATGAGTTTCAGTATATATTTATAAAGGCAGAGTCGCAGAATAACAAGTTATTTTGTTGTTGTTATTTATCCTATAGACAGGATTTTTAAGTGATGATGAGATGCTGAAAACATTATATGTATATGGATCCTATGTTGCATGATATCTAATGCATGGCATGCTTGACATATTGTACCTAAACATGGCTGCTATTGTGCATAGAGAAAGTAAACCTAGGAAGCATGATTTCTACCCTCGATTACACTACAACATGTATACTACCCACCCCTTTTTCACTATCCAACCCCAGAGTTGTTTTACAAATAATTATTACAGACCTTTAAATAGGAATTACATAAATAGAAATAAAGAAAATAAGAAGTTAACTATAGGGAGCCTACAGTATAGGCCCAAGTCTCCAGATCCTCAATGACAAATATTGTTCCACAGCCTTTTCCACAATCCGGGTGTGTTAGAGTTTCCTAAGGACCTCAAGGGATCCCGGACAGTGGTCACACCCAGATTTCATAGCCAAGATAGAGTAAGTGCAGTGTGGAATGGCCAGCCTTAGTGTGTCAAAGTTCAAAGAGAGCTCAGGGGTCCCAAAGAATTGCTCACACAAAGGGGGCAGAACTTAAGGGGTCTAAGAGTTGAGTGAGAGTGCTTGATACAATGTTGAAAAGGTTAAGTAAGAAAACAGTTTTTGAAAAGGGCAAGTAAGAAAACAGTTTTGAAAAGGGAGACTTGATTGAAATAGTTTTATAACAAAGAAGTTTAACCACTGAAAGAGCAGGAACACCAAACAAGTTTCAACATCACACAAAGAACCAATAACAGTCAATCAACCACAAGCAGGGGAATGGGATTTGAGGGACAAATACAGAGCAGGCAGCACACAATCAACAATTCCTAAAGGTTCAGAGGATCAGGGGTACATTAGGGTATAGGGCTAAACTAACAATAGCAATACCAACCAGTTTAAGAAAGTAGAGTCTACCCAAAACTAACATGAACAGGAAAATTCACATAAAGACAGGTTTGGAATACACAAAGACATGCTGGATAATAAAGCATAACCTGACATGCTATATGGAATCCCAAATTTAGTTATATGTTGAACAATAGAATAATGAAGAGAAGCATATTAGAAACACAATGAATTGCGACAGTAATAGAAACATGTTGGGTTGAGAACTAAAATTTGAATTAGAACATACCAGTGAAGTGAAGAAAGTAGTAACACAAAGCAAGAAATAGGAGATGCACAATAGTTAGCCTTGGCTTGCAGCCAGCTAACTAAAAGTAGTAGCAAATAGCACAGAAGAGAGAATAGAGAGCAAAGAGTTTTAGTTGTGAGAGAGAGCTATTGAACCAAATTAGTTCGTGTCTATGCTAATGAGAGAATGGAGTATATATAGCTATGAAAACATGTAGCAAATAAGGTGGGAATCAAAATTAACCAGTAATTAAGGGACTGAGTATCAATTAGTACATTATGAATAATTATCGGATATAAAGTACTGAATAAATTTAGACAATAAATTGATAAAAATATGGAAAATTATGGAGAAATACCAATTATTATAAAAAGTGATTTTGAAAGTATATATGCAAATTTTAAAAATAATTTGAGGAAAAATTGGGTATCAACAAATACCATCCATATTTGCTCCCACAATAAGAGCACGTGAGAGGGGCATGTCACTGTCGTATAAGTATTTATATTTATAGATACTTTTGAAAAAGTATTTATAGATACTTTTGAAAAAGCACTATCTCGTTGGAAAATTGAATCTAATTAGGCTAATTTAGGGGATAGAGAAGATGAGATAGGGAATATAGATTCTTTCGCATCTCGAATCAGTTTTTGAAAAAAAAAAAGATTCATCGAAGAAACAAATCAGAAACAATAATCACATTCCAGTAGCGAGTCTCGTCCTCATTATCAAAACCAGCATAATTGTTGAGTGCATCTCCATTGAACATAATCTTCTTGTTCCGAACTTGGGTAAGATATGTGCCCTTTTTGATGTGGGTAACATTGGCATAGAATTCCTTCA
This sequence comes from Nicotiana undulata, assembly GCA_005239495.1. Classification (NCBI taxonomy): domain Eukaryota; kingdom Viridiplantae; phylum Streptophyta; class Magnoliopsida; order Solanales; family Solanaceae; genus Nicotiana; species Nicotiana undulata. The sequence continues at coordinate 35,057 of ML278528.1, forward strand.
CTACATATTCATTGGCATCTTGGACACTGCTGGTGAAGAATTTCCACCCCATCCTTTCATTAAATTGTCTTTTGACGTTCGGGTTGTGGGGTAGAAGGTCCCTCTCAATGAATGGCCTCTCAGGAACAAGTGATCTCTGAGGCCACCACTCTCTGAACTTGTGATAGGACGGTACAGAGACAAAAAGATCCTGCCACACTGTTGGATTCTGGGTCCTGAGTAGCCGTCCTGCCTGTGCTCGGGTGTCACCACCCCTGCCATCGTCTGGGGAATCATCAGAACTATCAAGATTGACTGAGGCACATGTGGTGGGTGGAATTGCTGCACCGGTGTCTTGAGGAGGTGAAGAGTCACTAGATAAACCTAGGTTGTCTGAAGATGCTGATGTGTAGGCTCGTTGACAAGACGCCTGGGTTGGGACAAAACCTCTTACATGGCTGCCCCATTATCTCCCTCTGAAACCTCCCGTGAGGGGACATATTCACTCGACTATGATGGGTCAGGAGTTGGTCTCCGGAACGTTTGTTTGTTTCCTATAATCTTTCTCAGGCTTAGGGGGTGCTGCCGGTTGTTTACCCCTACCACGACCCCTAGAAGAATCACCCCTTCCGGGTTGTTTGTCTGAGGCACCTCGTGAACGAACCATTGTCTGCAAACATGTCAATAAATATCATTAGAATATGGTATACAAAAACCCAATAAAAGCACAGAGATAGATGTTGCAGAGAATCAAAATAGTTGCCACAGACAAATCCGCTGTCAGTGGAAAAGTAACGGATGCAGCGGAATGGCTACTGTTATCAGCGAAAAATGGCCGCTGCAGCGGAACGAAGGGAATCAGAATACCCTTTCTCTGAAGTTATAAACCGTTGACCGCTGAAAATTGAGCGCTACCGTGGAACTCTAACCGCTGTAGCGGAAAAACGAGCGCGCCACATACTCCACTTTACCATTCTCTGAATCTCCAAACTATTGTCAGCGGAAAAGTGGCCGCTGCAGCAAAAGGCCAACCGTTGTCAGCGGAATTTTGGCCGCTGCAACGAAATTGTTCATTCAAAATTTTTGTTCTCAGAGCATTCCACTGACTGCGGATTTTTGGTCCGCTGCAGCGGAATTTAAATTAGAAGCACACAGACAACAACGTTCAAGAAATAGGGTTTAACCATTTTACAAAATTAAGCAAGAATCACTTAAAATTGATCACCCTAGATTCTATTAGGCCAAAACAAGTCACTACCCATTAATTATATCCCATTTGTGAAACATGATCAAGAATTAGGTTTATAATACCCCATTGATGAAGAAGAAATAAAAAGAAAACAAACAAAAAGATGAAAATCTACAACTAAAATTCAAGATTATGAACATACCACTGTTAGATGTTGATGTAGGATGCTAACTTGTTAGAATTTTGAAAATTAAATGCACAGTTGAAGGATTATGAGCAGTAAAAATGGCTCTAGGATGCAAATGTGTGAAAAGGGTAAAAGAAGGGGATCCCTCTCTATTTATACTTGAAAATGGGGGCCCCCACCGACTTACCGAGCGCGGTAGCGGAATTGTACTGCTGACCGGGCTTTTGCCTTTTTGAAGAGCTGAACCATGAATAAATCTGCGGTCAGTGGAATTTCGCCCGCTGTAGCAAAATCAGACTGCTGCAGCGGAATTCTGGACGCTGCACCGGAGTCAAACTTCGGAGAGCTTGATGTTTTGGGATCTACTGATCCGCGTCCGCGGAACCTTTCTGCTCCAGCGAAATTGAAATCGCTGACCGCGAATTTTTGACCCCGGCATCGGTTTTGTACAACTTAGCCCAATTTCTAGAATGTGTTCCTGCACTGCATCCACCAAATCCTACACATATCTCACAAACAGGTTAGTTCAAGAAAATCTAATCTAAGAAGAAGAAACAAAAAGAAAGAAAAAACACTTGGGTTGCCTCCCAAGAAGCGCCTGATTTAACGCCGCGGCACGATGCAAGTTACCGTGATCAAATGAATTTCAACAAAGCCACCATGTGGCTATCCTCAAATTTCCCCAAGTAGTGTTTGACCTGATGCCCATTCACACGAAAAATCTCACCATTGTTGTTAAGGGCACCAAAAGGTTGACCAACACCACCTCGAATGGACCGCTCCACTTTGATTTGAGTTTTTCCGGAAAGAGACGAAGTCTTGAGTTGAAGAGTAATACCAAGGCGCCCACTTTGAATTCCCGTTTCTTAGCATACTTTTCATGCAAATACTACATTTTCTCCTTATACAAAGAAGAGCTTGCATAGGCATGAAATCTAAACTCGCCAAGCTCATTAAGGTGATCAACACGAAGATTTGCAGAAGTGTCCTAATCCAAATTCAACTTCTTCAAAGCCCATAGTGACTTGTGCTCCAGCTCGACCGGTAGGTGGCATGCTTTACCATACACCAACCGGTACGTGGACATACTGATAGGGGTTTTGAAGGAAGTCCTATATGCCCAAAGTGTGTCGTCAAGCTTTCTTGACCAATCAGTCCTATTTGCATTCACGGTCTTGGACAAAATGCTCTTGATTTCTCGATTTGTGACTTCAACTTGGCCACTAGCTTGAGGATGGTAAGGAGTGGACACTTTGTGATTTACCCCATACTTGACAAGCAACATATCAAAAGCCCGATTACAAAAATGACATCCCCAGTTACTTATGATAGCCTGAGGTGTCCCAAATCGTGTGAAAATATTTTTCTTGAGAAAGCCAACTACACTTGGGGCTTCATTATTGGGAAAAGCCACGACCTCGAATAATTTTGAAACATAATCCACAACCACGAGAATGTAGGTATTACCACACGAGCTGACAAAAGGGCCCATGAAGTCTATGCCCCACACATCAAATATATCAACCTCAAGGTTCGTTGTGAGGGGCATCTCATCCTTCTTTGATATGCTACCCGCTCTTTGACATTCACTTCTTCACCAATTCTCTTGCATCTTTGTAAAAAGTAGGCCAATAAAACCCGCAACTTACAACTTCTGAAGCTGTCATTGCCCCACTGTGATGGCCACCGTAGGGCGAGGAATGGCAAGAATCAAGAATGGTCATTTGCTCTTCCTCGGGGACACATCGCCGAATGAATACATCATTGTAAATTTTGAACAAATACGGCTCATCCCAATAATAATCCAAGTTGTCCCGTCTAAGCTTCTTCCTTTGGTTAGAAGAGAGCTCACACGGGACAACACCGGTAACTAGAAAGTTGGAAATGTCCGCAAACCAAGGCATGTCCTGCATAGAGTCTAAGAGGAGCTGCTCATCCGGAAAGGCAGAATTGATCTCAAGGACATCTTTTGGCCTTTTGCTCCTCTAACCGGGATAAATGATCGGCAACTTGATTTTCGGTCCCCTTTCTACCAATAATTTCTAGATCAAATTCTTGGAGCAACAAGACCCGCATCATAAGCCTAGCTTTTGAATCCTTCTTCGCCATTAAGTACCGGAGCGCCACATGATTAGGGTGCACAATCACCTTGGCTCCCATGAGGTAGGGCCTAAATTTTTCCATAGCAAATACAATAGCCAACAATTCCTTTTCAGTGACGGTATAGTTAAGTTGAGCGTCATTCATGGTTTTGGTAGAATAATATACGGGATGAAAACGTTTGTTCACCCGTTGGCCCAAGACCGCTCCAACCGCCACATCACTTGAGTCACACATGAGCTCGAAGGGAGAGCTCCAATTAGGTGCGGTGATTATTGGAGTGGTAGTTAACTTGTACTTCAACAACTCAAAGACTTGCATACATTCCTCATTGAACTCAAATTTTGCGTCTTTCTCCAATAGCTTGCATAGGGGATTTACCTCTTTTGAAAATTCTTTAATGAATCTCCGATAAAATCCCGCATGCCCAAGGAAACTTCGGACTCCCTTGACGGAAGTCAGAGGAGGCAACTTGGAGATAACTTCTATCTTAGATTTATCCACTTCATTGCCATCTTTGGATATTTTATGGCTGAGGACTATGCCCTCCTCGACCATGAAATGGCATTTCTCCTAATTAAACACAAGGTTGGTTTCTTCACACCGGGCGAGAACTTTATCAAGATTTTGCAAACACTCCTCAAATGAGTCCCCAACCACACTGAAGTTGTCCATGAAGATTTCCAAGAATCCCTCCACCATATTCGTGAAAATTTCCAGCATGCACCACTGGAATGTGGCGGGTGCATTGCACAAACCGAATGGAATCAACTCATTCTTTTCCTTCTGCACCACTGTCATGCCACCCTTTTTTCGGAACACATTGAACTGGTGAAGTCCAAGCACTGTCAGAGATTGGGTAAATAACTCCAACATCGAGCCACTTGATGATCTCCTTTTGACCACCTCCTACATTGCCTCGCCCATCCTCCGTTGATGCTCTACGGAAGGTTTTGCATCATCTTCAAGAATTATTTTGTGCATGCAGAAGGCGGGGCTTATGCCCTGAATATCAGCTAGAGTCCAACCTATTGCCTTCTTTCTCCATTGGAGCACTTCAAGTGTGGAATCTACCTGTAATTGGGTTAAGCAAGAAGAAAGTATAACAGGTAAAGTACAAGCAAGGCCCAAAAATTCATACCTGAGGTGTGGTGGAAGAGGCTTCAATTCCAAGGTTGGTGGCTCCTCGATTGAGGGCTTTGTCGGTGGAGTCTTCCGAGTTTCCAAATCCAAAGAAATCTTGTGGGGTCCATAAGAATAAGAACCCATGTCGTGCAATGCACTAGTACACTCAACCAAGCCATCCGTCACCACATCTTCATGAGTCAATAAGATTGCTTCCATGGGATCCTCCACATTGATCATTGAGCTTGTATCATCAATTATCACCTCGGAAACTAGATCCACAAAAGATCACACCTCCGTACTATTTGGTTGCCGCATTGATTTGTAAACGTGGAAAATGACCTTTTCATCACTCACCCGAAAGGTGAGCTCACCGGCCTCCACATCTACCAAGGCCTTTCCCGTTGCTAGGAAAGGTCTTCCCAAAATAATTAGCACTTCATAGTCGACCTCACAATCCAATATCACAAAATCCACTGGCAAGATGAATTTGTCGACCCGCACCAAAACATCGTCAATGATACCCAAGGGTCGCTTCATAGTTCTATCTGCCATTTGAATCCGCATCGAAGTTGCTCTAGGTTGGTCAATTCCCAAGATTTTAAAGACAGAGTAAGGTATCAAATTGATACTAGCACCCAAGTCACATAGTGCCTTGGCGAAGTCCGCACTACCAATAGTGCAAGGAATAGTGAATGCTCCGGGATCCTCTAGTTTGGGTGCCATTGCACTTCATGGATATCTTCTTTGTCACCAAGTATTTCATAAACTTGGTGTACCCGGGCATTTGTTCAAGAGCCTCAACTAATAGTACGTTGATAGACAAACTCTTCATCATTTCTATGAACTTCTTGAACTGATTCTCATTCTTCTTCTTTGCCAATCTTTGAGTATAGGGAGGAGGAGGCCTAGGAAATGGAGCCTTGGCTTTTGGCACAACCGGATCGAGTATGTCAATTACGTGTTCCCTAGACGGGTTCGCATCATTTTGTGTTCCCCCCTCATTATCATTGACGTCAATCCTTACTTCACCATATATCGGCTCTTCAATCACTTTTTCAACCTCAATAGGAACCTCATCTTGTTGCATATCATCATCATCACTAACAATCCTCTTTTGCTTGGAAGAACTAGCTTCACCACCTCGGCCACTCCTTGTGGTCACCGTCATTTCATGTCTGGTGTTGTTGTTGTTGTTCCCACCCTTTGGGTTCACCACCGTGTCACTAGGTAGTGCCCCTTAGGGAGAGTGTTCAAAGCTTGGATATTTGTCCCATTTGTACCTCAAGATTGCGGATGGAGGTAGTGTGGGAGGCAATTTGAGCATCCGAATATGCATTCCGCTCCAGCATCTGTTTAAACATATGCTTGATCTGACCCATATAATTGCTTGATGAACTTTGACCTTGGGATTAATAGGGGTGGATTGTTAGGTTGTTGGTACATCGGGGGCCTATGAAAACCCGACCCCCTATTACCATTTCCACCCCAATTGCTATTATTGTTCCCATTCCAATTGTGTTGTTGCCTCCCCATTGTTGATTGTTGTTCCCCCAATTGCTAGAGTTCTTATTGTTATTCCAATTTCCTTGCCCTTGATTGTTTCAATTTTGGTTGTTTCCTTGAGATCTCCATTGTTGGTTAGAAGAATTGTTCCTTTGCCCTTGGAAATTGTTTGCATACATCACATCCTCATTTTGCTCATCATAAGAATTATCATTGTTGTATCCACTCACACCTTGCTCATTTTGATCATTGTTGCTTTGCATTTGATTGCCATGTTGTCTTCGCTTGTTGACCAAAAGATTGACCCCTTCTATAGCATGCACTTGCTTTGGCCCTTGGATTTTTTGAAGTTGCCCCTTAGCAAGTTGATTCATGGTAGTTGTTAGCTCGCCAATGGGCTGACCATGGTCTTAAAGTTCTTTATGGAGATTGATCACACTTGGTTCACCTTGGGGCACATTAGCCCGACTTTGCCATGCTGACGAAGTGTCATCCATTTCATCCAAAATATCACAAGCTTCATTATAAGATAGCTTCATGAAATTGCCCCTAGCTAATTGGTTGACCACACACTGATTGGTTGTGTTAATGCCCCAGTAGAAGGTTTGTTGTATCATAGCCTCGGTCATGTCATTGTTGGGGCATTCTTTGACCATTGTTCTATAACGCTCCCAAATCTCGTGGAGGGGCTCATTTGGTTCCTACTTGAATGCCAATATCTCATCTCTCAAAGATGCCATGTGTCCGGGAGAGGAAAACTTGGCAATGAACTTATCCGCCAATTCATCCCATGTAGAGATAGAATTATTGGGGAGTCGTTCAAGCCAATCCACTGCTTTTCCTCGGAGAGAGAAAGTAAATAATCTGAGCCTCAAGGCATCCTCCGATACATTGGTTTGCTTGCTCCCCCAACAGGTATCCACAAATCCTTTTAAGTGTTTGTAGGCATTTTGATGGGGAGCACCCGTAAAATATCATCGCTGCTCCAGAAGTGTCAACATGACATTAGTGATTTGAAAATTGCCCGCCCGAATTATGGGTGGGACAATTGTACTGGCATATCCCTCGTTAGGAAGAACCCGAGGAGCCACTCTTGGAGGAGGCGGGGGAGGGTCTGGAATACTATTATTGGCATTGGCCTAGCGGCCCTGTCTTTGAGCTTGAGGTACTAGATGTACCTCATCTTCCCCGTTATCATCTACCTCCTCCCCCGGTATAACATTGCCTAGAGGATTAGCCATATGTATCTGTAGCGATTTAAACACACAAGTTAACAAATAGAAGGAAAGAAAAACAATCTACACAACTAATCAAATAAATAGTCAACACCATTTTAACTCCCCGACAATGGCGCCAAAAAGTGATCGAGGCCCACCTATACCACTATAGAATGGCAAGGCGAGGTCGATGTAGCTCTTACCCGATAGGATCTGGATCAAAATCCACAGGGAGTTATAAAATTAGAGTCGAGTTTCTATCCGATTTAGAGGTGTGAATTGTTCTTAATTGCTCTTCTAAACATGGATGGTTTTGTTTCTATACTAAGTTTAATTCTAAAGATTGTTATTGTCAAACTAGCTACAATATTTTTGTGGGATTTTATCAAGTATTTAAAGACACTAGGGATGCAACTTACCCCTAGGCGAGTATCTAACGGGATCTAAAATCTAGGATAAACTTGTGGGTCATGGGTTCGTGATATAACCTCACACTAATTTATTCACCCAATATCTCTCGGTAGTTTGGGTGACTTTGCCCAAATATGCTTCCTCAAGCCTAATTGGTTGTTTCAACCAAGTAAATGAAATGGTTCAGGTCGAGTATTACTATTTCTAGTTTCTACCCTTTAATTGGGGCTATCAATCTCTTGAATTCACCCTAATTCCTTGTTAACCTATTTTACCTAGACTTGGGTCATCTTTATCAAGAGTAACCCTAGTCAAAAAGGCATGAATCAGTGCTTGCAACCACTAATTCAGTGAATTAAGTATGAAATAGACTAAATATCACAAACCCAATCACAAATTCATCCTAAAATAGAAGACCTATTACCCACACTAGGGTTGGGTAACAACCCTAGCTTATGGGTCTAGCTACTCATTTTCATGGAAGAAATTAAGATAGAAGATGAAACTAAAGCCATAAAAGTTGATTACAAAGATAAAATGTAAGAGTAATCTAAGCTAAAATTGCTCAAAAAGGTAAAAAGACACTATTCACGAGCTCCATACAATATCTGATGACCTAAAAATTAGAAAAAGAAGTATTTATACAGCTGAAAATACTGGACAAAATTGCCCCTACGGAGATTCTGCTGTCAGCGGAATTTTGAGCGTCCCAAAGTAATGGCTTCTGCGGCCGCAAAATAATAAACGCGGACCACGTTTCTGGATCTAGCAATTCTCTAAACCATTATTCTGTTGCTAGCAGAATTTTCAACGCTTCAGCGGAAATGGAAAGCGCGGCAGCAGAATATTACCGCTGATCGCGCTCTTGTAAAAGCCCTCAATTGGCAACTTTCTGAAGTTGGAATTCCGCTCCCAGTAGATTAACGAGCACTCCAGCGGATAGGAAAATCCCGCAGAGGATTATTGGCGCGGTCAGCGGTCCCAAAGGGTCCAAATCACATCTCTAAACTTTAATCCGCGGTCGCGATCAGAATTACGCTGCAGCGAAATGTCTTCCGCTGCAACGAAATAATAGCGCTCTCAGCGCTTTTGCTGGGTTCCTGGGATGTGCAAGTTTGACTCTGATTTGAGTTATCTTTAGCCCTTCTCTTCAATTTTACTCAAAACCTGCAATTTAAGCACCTTGCATTAGTTTTCGGGAGTACCTTAGTGCAATTTTGCCTCAAAACCTAAGAAAACGAGAGTAATTAGTAGGTAAAAATCCCTAGTTATCAGATACACACCTGCGTATGTGCAAATGCGGGCACTATATTGCAGGTTCGAAGGAAGGCCTCCAGTGCTTCTCTGCAGAAGCTTGATTTTGGTCACAAAAGCGACGCCGCAGAAGCGGCAAAATTGTCGCAGATGCGAAAGTGTTGGACAGAATGATGAGTACAAGGGTTCGCAATTTTGGCTTCATTTTAACATTTACAAGCTCGGATTGATGCGATTTTTGGAGCAAATTTCACCATATGAATTGGGGTTAGTATTCTCTATTCGATTTTTGTTATATTTCATGGATCCATCTTTATTTTTAGCAATTGGTTGATGAATTTAAAGAGGAAATTGGGGGGTTTTGGCCTAAGGTTTCATAATGTGAATATTTGAGTTTTGAACTTCGAATTGGAGTCAGATTTGAGTGAAACTAGTATGGTTGGACTCGTAATTGAATGGGTTATCGGATTTTGTAAATTTTGTCGGGTCGCAAGGTGCGGGGCTGGGTGGGGCTTTTGGTCGGTTTTGGGTTTTGATTAAGGATTCGATCCTTATGTCACGACCCAAACCAATGGGCCGCGACGGGAACCCGGTACCTTACTCAACCGAGTACCAATGTAACGTATCTTTCTTATTACATCATCATATACACGTGACATACGAGCCTAATAGGCTAACATGATCATTTATAAACTCAAAACATAGGCTGATAAGGCCGTACAAATCACGTACACGACATATGTCTACAAGCCTCTAAGAGTACATAAATGTCATAAAGGTTGGGACAGATTTCCGCCATACCAAACAATACACGTCTAAATCATACTAACCAAACAAGAAACTCCGAAGCAAATGGAGTGCACCAACATCTTCCGCTGAGCTGATAGCCTACTTGGAGGGCTCTCGACCTGTCTATCGATACCTGCGGGCATGAAACGCAGCGTCCCTAGGCAAAAGGGACGTCAGTGCGAATAATGTACTGAGTATGTAAGGCACATAAATAAATACATAAGAGACATGGAAGAGATATAGAGTAATTGACTCAACCTGTATGTATGGATAACTCTGTAAATAATAAATCACTTTTAGCATCATGCATATGCGTATGAATGTCATGTCGTGCATAGGTATATGTTTCATAACATCATCAGCCTCTGAGGGCATCCCATCATATCATATCGGCCACTGTGGGCAAAATCATCATTGTATACCAGCTGATCAGGTGGTGGTGCGTATATAACGCCACAACCTTTTCCCATATCCCATACACATATACATACATACATACGCGTATATAATATATATATATATATATATATATATATATATATATATATATATATATATATATATATATATATATATATATACATACATACATACATACATATATACGCGTATATAACACCGTTTGAATCATATTTTAGCCATTGTGGGCAACATCATCATCATATACCAGCTGATCAGGTGGTAGTGCGTATATAACGCCATAACCTTTTCCCATACCCCATATACATATATTTACATATATACGCGTATATAACGCCATCTGGTTATGTATGAAAATGCATGAAAGTACGTAATAATCTCAATATTCCTTCCGGATAAACTTTTCCAACTGCGTATTATTCTGAGACCCATGAACAGAAAAAAATAATAATTCTCATGGGGAATCAAGAACATAGACACCCCTACTATTTCTATGAATAGAGTAATTTATAAAAATTGTGTATTTGCTCGTTTCTTCAGTATAATTTGGACCATGCCAAAAGAAAGAAGGGATAGTCTTAACATACCTGTTCCTGGAATTATTAGTACAAAATGAAGCTTTCTGCTTCTTGCGAAATATGAACGAACCCAGGCTTGGATTGAACAAAATTGTTGTTGTTCTTTGAATTTCCAATCAAACTTTGGCTAAATAATTGGACGAAATGGACATACTTCTTGGCTTAAATGCCAAAGTAATGTTTCTGCTTTTCACGTTAGTCCATGGACAGAATGTGAAATGATCTTAAGTGAAGTGTTTTTCAGTTTAATGGATAAAGCTCACAAAAAGTCTTGATAAGATTTTATAATTTGGACTTTGACACATGTAAAGGTGACTGATGAATCACCTTAAAACTAATAAAGGGGATGCCACGTTCTCTTGGTGTAATTGATTAAATTTTATCCGCTTATTAGTTAACCGGGTAATGTCCTGTTACCCTGTAATTAATCAATTATCCGTATAATTTAAAAAATTGTCTCAATTAAATTAAACATTACTCTCTTTTTACATACCTTTTACACCTTACTAGCATGGTCGTGTAGTACCTTGTATGGCACTAGTTCATAAATATCAGGTATTTTAGCTCGGGCCCTATTTTATCCCAAAATGCCAACCTTCGACAAAAATTCGTTTTCTTCGATTTTACTTACCCTCTTACCTTCACGAATTTATTCATCACTTGTGAAATAGCATAATCCTTATGATCTCCAAATAATCTTTTACTTGGACTGATGTCAATTACCTTATGACAAATTCAACGTACAGTACTTCAGGGTGCAGCATCGCCGTAGCTTAATACCGCGAAGCGTAACATCACTGCGATATATATTTCTGCAGAGCATACCATCGACGTAATACTGCGGGGCGTAACATTATTCCCCCTTTTGGAATATTCGTCCTCGAATGTTGACTGATGCACTTATCATTTTCATAACTTATAGCTCTTGTGAATACCTTAATACTCTCCTTGCCATTTAAGCAATTGCTCTGTGAATAAATCTAAATCTAGGGTACTCCCCCTTTTGGTTTTCTTTCTTATATCATGACTTGTGGTCGAAATCTTTCTAATCTCGCAACTGCTGCTACCTCCTGTCAAGCAGCATGTATGACCCTAGCTTTGTAAGTGTGATTATGCGATTCATCTTTCCTTTTTTCTTTTAGCTTTTAGTCAATCTGTAGGCCTTACTTTGTAAACATATAAAAGGCTTAATAGTATGCCTTTCTGGGCATCTATAAGTGTATTGAAGTTCTTCGCTCGATACTTTGTAGAACCTGCGAATATTGCCATATTTTATTTCATAGATCTAGTTATCCATTCGTATGGTTTTACTGCATCTACATGGGTCATACTATACCATAATGTTTTTACTTCGATTTATCGTTACTGAGGTATGCTTACCAACCTCCAGTTACTTTTGTTGCCTATCCTTTAGGTATAAATCTCAGTCCTTTAATGCTCCTTCATTACCGTTCGTCTTAAGAAGGATGGCGTGATCTCATGACATACTTTGTAACTTGAATCTGTCCATTGCTGATTCACCTCAACGTTGATCTACAATCCTCCACTTGAAGGCTTGAAACTTCTTACGTAATACATTGCCGCTAGGGCTTACGTTGCATTGACGAATATTTGAAGTGATTTCCGTAATCGTATTTCATAGTGTCTCAATGTGGTTCACCTTATGGTGTGATGACCCAAAAGGTCATCCTAAGTAATTCCAGCTAAATCTGTGTTTCGAGGCCTCGAAAGCCTCCGTTAATCTCACCTCGATATGCGTGCGCAGCCCATGCAGGTAGCCGGGAAGCTTCCATGTGAAAATTTGATAAAAATGGGATTTTTGAATTGAATAATTGAATAAAGTTGACTTTGGTCAACATTTTTGGTAAACGGATCCGGACCCATGATGTGACGGTCTCGGAGGGTCCGTAGGAAAATATGGGACTTGGGCGTATGCCCGGAATCAAATTCCGAGGTCCCAAGCCCAAGAAATGAATTTTTAAAGAAAATTGTTTTCAGGAAATAATAAAGGATTGTGAAAATGAGTAATTATGTGAAAGTCGTGTTACCGGGCCCGGATAATGGTTCCGGAGCCCGGAACAGGTTTATTATATGTTATTTTTCCTATCTGTGGAATTTGGTGTAAAACGGGCTTGATTTGATTGGTTTCAGATCCAAATGAGTTAAAATGGAGTTAATGAACTTGTGGGGTTTCTAAAGAATTTGAAATTTGGCTTGAGCGGTGATTTTATGTTCTTGAGGTCCGAATGAAATTCCGAGATCGGGAATAGTTCCGTTGTGTTTTTACTATAACTTTTCTGCAAAATTTGAAGTCATTCTGAGTGGTTTAGGCCGGTTCGGCGCGCTGAAGTGAATTCTAGAATTTCAAAGTTCTTAAGTTTGATTAA
>MDKH01157873.1:0-11058 GCA_005239495.1 Nicotiana undulata
ATATGCGTAGGAAATGTCGAGGGTCGTTCGGCCCGAACCAACAATAAAAGTAAATTGTGCACTACCGAGAGTCGAACAGCCGGAACCATAAGTGCATCTTTGCCATAAAATAATCATATCTATGCACAGCCGAGGGTCGAACGGCCGGAACCATAAGTGCATCTTTGCCATAAAATAATCATATCTATGCACTGCCGAGGGTCGAACGGCCCGAACCATAAGTGCATCTTTGCCATAAAATAATATCTATGTACTGCCGAGGGTCGAACGACCCGAACCATAAGTGCATCTTTCAATCCGCCGTGGCGTACGTCCCGCCCCCATGAGAGTGGGGGAAATAACACTCCGCTCGCGGAATGTAAATTGCGAAGCGGTCACATGCACATACAATATTTTCTTAAATTACTTTCAATAAACAATTCCTTTAAATTACCAATTTCTGTGATCTCAGGGAAAACAAAAGTTTCATAAATCATAAATTCATAAAGCATATAATCCATTTCTAGAATAACGCAAGGCATGATGTGGGTCCTAGACTACCCGGACATGGCATAACAGTAGCTATGCACGGACTCCCGTCACCTCGTGCGTATGTAGCCCCCGCAAACAATACCATATATTCATTTAGTTCACCTATGGGGACAATTCCCCCTCATAAAGTTAGACAGGAGACTTACCTCGTGTCGAACTTACTTTCCGGGCAAAAAATGCGCCCGAAACTCCAAACTCGTCTTCCAAGTACTCGAAACTAGCCACAAGTTACTTAATTATATCAATAAATGCTAAATAAATCAATTCTAATGCATGGAAGTGAGTTTTCTAAAGTCCTTCCCCAAAAGTAAAAAATCAAACCCAGGCCCGCTCGGTCCAAACCCGAAATTCGGACCAACACCCGATTACCCATTCGCCCCCGAGCCCGGATATATAAATGGTTTTGGAATCTGACCTCAATTTGAGGTCTAAATTCCCAAATTTCAATATTCTTAGGTTTTACCCAAAATTCCCAATTCCACCATGAAAACCCTAGATTCTAGGATGAAATCTTGTAAAAAGAAGTTAAGGAGTGAAGAAAATGAGTTAGAAATCACTTACAATTGTTTTGGAGAAGAAAGAGTGTTTGGAAAATCGCCTCTTATGTTTTTGGGGTCTTGAAAAATGAAAAATAACTGAAAAATCCCTCTTATTTATACTCCTCTAAGGCCCCCCTCCGCGGTCCGCGAAAAAAGGACCGCTGCCGCGCTAGCAAAAGTCAAGAAAAGCTGAAGAAAATCAAGAAAAATGACTGCAGTGACATGCTTTAGTTTTTTAGCCATACCTTTCTCTACTGATGTCCAAATTACAATTTCTTTACCTTTCTAGAAACTAGACATGAAGGGCTATAAATTTCGTTTTTGAATCATCTCAAAATTCCTTGTAGATAAAATGAGATAAGCCTCCGAAGCCGGACTAGTGGCCCAGCTTCTCCACCGCGGACCGCGAAAACAAGACCTCGGCCGCGAATCCCCCCACCGCGGCCAGCACAAAAAAGGACCGCGGACCGCGGTGGTGGGTTCAGGGATTTGACCCCTCTGACCTGCAACAACTATATTTTAGCCTAAAGACATCCCGAGACCTACCCGGAATTCACCCGAGCCCTCGGAACTTCAAACCGAACGTTCCAACATGTCCCAAATCATCCCACGGACTTGATCGAGCCTTCGAAACACCCAAAACAACGCTAAAACTCATAATCACACCTCAAGACCCCTAAAATCAAACTTAAGAACTTTAAGTTCTTGAATTCGTTAACAATGCGCCGAACCAACCTATACTACTCGGAATGAAACCAAATTTTGCAAGCAAGTCATATTCGACATTATGGACCTGCTCAAACTTTCGGAATCGCATTCCGACCCCGATATCAAAATTTCCACTACCGGTCGGATTCTTCAAAAACCTTCAAATTTCTATCTTTAGCTAAATGACTTCAAAATGACCTCCGGACATCCGAATTCACTACCGATCGCGCTCCCAACTCCAGAATCACCATACGAAGCTATTCCCAGCCTCATCACTGAAATGTGCTTAAGCCAAACTTAGGAAATTCCTTCAAAAATGCTGACTTCCACAATATACATCGAAACGCTCATGGGTTATCCAAAACCCGATCCAGACATACGCCCAAGTCTAAAATCATCATACGAACCTATTGGAACCTTTAGATCCTAATTCCGAAGTCATTTACTCCAAATTCCACTCTTAGCCGATCTCTAACTTAAGGTTTCTGAGATGAGAATTCTCTTTCCAAATCCACCCGAACTTCCCGAATTTCAATTTTGACCATCCGTACAAATCATAATACTTGAAATGAAGCTGCTCATGACCTCAAACTGCTGAACGACGCGCTAGAGCTCAAAATGACCGGTCGAGTCGTTACATTCTCCCCCACTTAAATAGACGTTCATCCTCGAACGTGCCAATAACTACCCCGGGGTTATCTGAAATAACTGTTTAATACCTCGAGCAACTACCCGTGCCACCACAACCCAGTTGAGCACATTAGCTTGATCAAATCTGAAGATATTCCCTTTTATCCATATAATAAGCTCAGAACCCAATTCCAACACCTGGAATATCTTTGCGAGGCCTATTTCCAATATTAAAACACCGTATCAACTACTACACGAGGTACTAAGACATGGCTGCATACCTTTGCTTAATTTGGTACCATACACCGTATATTTCCTTATCCAACCACAATGACATTCCCTGAGCCTTAATAGCCAAAATTCCATGAATCTGATGCTCCCAATGCATTTGCTGATATACATAACATCCTGCTATAATGCCAACGATACCACCACAACGGAGGAGATGTGTAGAAATTGCTAACCAATTGCAGAGTTAACCAAACATGGATCATCTCCTTTTTACTAAAATCATCACCTCATTACTACCCAAATATTGGTATTTGTTCTCTACTATACTTCACAAAATCCCATCGCACTGATCCCTGATCCAATAGTCTCGTCTCACCCAGTATGAGCTGCTCAGATAACCAATCACCCCAGACATAACCAACAATCACACACGATGCCACAATGCGCCAATAGGCCACATCTCGAACATGATACATAAGAATATGACTCGGGAAGGGACTACTCAACTCACGCAACTAGTATGATCTTTCCTCAGAAAAATAGGAAGTAAACCACAAGAAAACAAATAGTTATAGGAGCCCTACTCAACATCACATTGTTGCGGCGTGCAACCCGATCCAAATAACATACCAGTGGCGGCGTGCCACCTGATCCCATCATAAGATCTACTTAAGGAAATATTCACGGAGCTGCATTGTTCACTATTACAAATTACTGAATATCGGTCACAAGCACGCTAAGTGCATAATGCCATTATGGGGAGACTGATAGAGCCATATGCTACAATCTCAAGCACAACTGAGGTGCGATATATAATCTGAATCTCGAGAGCCATCCTACTCACATAACCTCATCACTACGCAAAATCTCAACACATACGAAATTATCAAGCCGTTTCACAACTCACACGGCACGATCATAATATACCTGAATTTGACGAAAATAGAACAACATCTAATATTCCAACACCCCTCCTTAAGGAGCGCTATACTGAAATGAACATACCTGATTCGCATGGAGCCCACAACCACATTGAATCCATTCACAACCCTCAAGCTGATTCCGCTCACACTGCACTAGGCTAATAGCTTCACCTGGGTCCATAATACCCGAATCCTCTCATAATACATTAGAACAACCATCATAGTCGGGACAAACACCCCACAATCCATAATCAACTGAATCGAACGCCTTCCAGGCATAAATTCTCAATTAAGCAATATTACACTCCTTTATACTTTGTCTGATTCTTCAACCAATCCGGTGACTGCATGTCACACTTATGCCATCTTCCCGTGGTCACGCTCCCACGACCTTCCACGAGGCAACAGGTCTGCACCTCCATACCTCGGACCACACATATGCTGCAAAACACATCAAGAACCCATGACCAGGGTGCAAAGCCTCTTTCACCGAATATCGATTTCAGGTGACACTGAAGATACCCCAGCTTACTCTGAACTTCCAAATCACTTTTTCTTGCTCCTCCGAGCTCATGACATCCTGGCTAACGCCGAACCGCAATCTGATTCTTACTTCCAGCTCCACACTGACTACTGCATCCAACATGCCGATATGGAATAACATAGGAATTCCATCATACTTCCTGAACCTCTAATAGGGTGAACACTTCATCATATAGAAACCTCTTACTTACCTCAATTCATGTGAATCATAACAACACACAAGTGAATTTTCACAATCACAATACATGCAAATCCTTAAGTAGTGGTCTGAACCACCATAAACCTTCCGGGATCCGCCTACACCTAACAGGCCATAACACTTGAATTCTTCCAATGAAATCTATAACGACGACCGGCATGCCCCACACACATCTGCACAAACCATACACATACTCAATCACACCGAATGAACTGATCACTGTCGTACATGTGCCATTTCAACCATGGATAACCCATATATCTTCTTTTAATCATCCTTAATTGCCTCAGAAGCAACAGTAACCCCATTCAACTCATAACAAACTCAACCCCTCACTCATCCCGAGTGGCCTTGATTCACGAGACCATGCTGTCTAAGTCTCACAACCCGTCTCATACCCCTCTGAAAATTCTTCCTACACCCCGGAGTTTATTTTCTCACTCTCCCAATACTATCCTGCATGCCGAAACATATCATAGAACACTCCAACCATCTTCCCTTTCTCGAAAATCATACTGCAAAAGCTCGACCTTTGAACTCACTAGGACCGCTATTGAGAGTCACCCACTCTGACTGGCCCCGAATACAATCAACTACAAGGCTCTTCTAGCACATAAACACCCTTTTCAATGAAGCACGTTACTGAGTCACTACCCTACAGCTCGCCCATGCCTTAAGCATAAATTCTGAATCTCCCAAAACCTAACCTTGGTCCAATAGGGCCAACTTTTGCACACATTTGTCAAATCCCACGCACAATCACCATATTACTCATTTCCCTTAGCTGCAATAACTTGCCATTACACCGACAATCCGCCACCCCATGAGAACACAATCCTATAACCCAACTGCAGGTGGTGGGACTCCCCCACTTAGCCCGAAGCTACTCATTGCACCACTCTAGACCCTGCTGAGATCCTTTCTCCTTTGTTAACATAATCTTGCTCAACCAATCCGTCCAATTCTCCCGAATTCTCTTGTTAGCATCCCTTAAATACTCAAATTCTCTAGCACCATTCACACATTCTGCCTCCTACCGAGCAGCCACTAGAATCCCTCGCAAAAACTTGCCAACCACACAACCGCTAACCTATTCACGGGAGATAACCCACCTGTAGAAATTACCTACTGACACCTTCCAACGACACTGTAATGCACACTCTCTACCACATCAATACCCCATCCTAAGCCTGTTCTCATTCACCAACTTTACCAGTCCGTCCACTCCTCATAGACATCTATTAAATGCGCTACCATATCTTCTAATTCACCACTATGCTTCCACTCTCCCACATTGGTTAACCTTATTCTTTAAACACTACCTGATTACCTTTCCTTACGCTTGGCCTTTTTAGAAATTTAGCCCCCGCCTGACATTTCCTCACATGTCTTCCTTCATCGTATGATGCCCAATCATTGCCTCAATTCAGTATCATCCCCTGTAGCGCTTAAACCAGCAGATCCCTACAACTTCAAAACTCTCTGATGATCATCTCCCTCGAGCTTCCTTAATTAGAAATGCTTATTCCATACTAAACCACAGCACACCACGACCTCTGACAGTCTCTTCTTCAATGCTTCTTCACAGTACTCTGACCCCCTTCCACCGAAGAAGCCATGGCACCGACGAACTTAACACATTCCATTCGATCAATGACGACGATATTACAACACAGGTGAATATTCCACCTCACTTGAATACACCAAGTCTTACTACTTTATCAATCCGAACCGGACCATTCATAGTCCAAATGCCTTTCCTCTGCCGGAACTAAAATACTGAAATCTCGAAATCACGCCCTGAGAAGACCTCCCTTCAAACCATTCATCACCCTAACATATGGGCAAGCATTTTACCATCATATCGACATCGCGTGATAACCAATCGTAAGCATTATCATAACCCGAGCATAATCTCAAAGTTCTAAGAATCACTGCTACTGGCTGAAACAACATATTACTCTTCCGCAGAACCATGACAATATCCCTAATCAACTTCGCATGGAGAAACATCCCGCACCACATCCATAGTATCATTAAAATTCCTCAAATCCTCGATTTGTAGCAAGCACTTCGCGACGCAAAAGATTGAGTAGGAAGAAACATAGGCATAAGCCTTAAAGGAATCATATCGCACGATGAGGGATCAAGAAGGGAAGTACTCCTAACAGCCCTGTAGCCTCTCGAAGATAAGTACAGACGTCCCCATACCAATCCGCAAGACTCTACTAGACTTGCTCATGACTCGTGCGACCTAAGGGAACCTAGTGCTCTGATACCATGGTGTCACGACCCAAAATCCATAAGGTCGTGATGGCGCCGGACACCACTGTCAGGCAAGCCAATCATCAATTAGTTTAAAATAAATTCCTGTCTCAATATTTTAAAAATCGTTACCCTTCACATTAATACAAAATAACTAGATGAAATCCATTTAAGTAAAAACAACAAAACAACAGTCTATTTTCCACTTTAATAAAATACAACCCAATTACATCCCAGAACCCGTTGTCACAAGTACATGAGCAATTTCTAAAACTTTTTACAAAATGCTACAAGCTTGTCCGAAATACAAGTTGGACAAGGACTTTAGAATAAAATAAATATAATACATAGATGAAGACTCTTCCGGCTGGGGATCGCCTCCGGATGATGCAGCTCGCCTAAGTCTCCAAACCAGCCTCATCGCTATGAAAGTACTTGTGCAACAAAATGCACAACAAGTGTAACATGAGTACAAAAACAATGTGTACTCAGTAAGTATCCCGCCTAACCTTAAAGAGGTAGTGATGAGAGGTCGACTTGACACTCACTAGGGTCCAACAATGTAATTTAACAATATATATGATAGCAACAAAAGGCACACGAGGGTAATAAAATCAGTAAACTTTAAAAGTAACTGCAATTCAATAAACACTGGAAGTAAATACATAATTTCTACTTCATTATTCCCCCAAATATCTATCAAGTCATTATCCATGAAATTATTTAACAATTTACGTCCTTAAGACAATTTAACATTCACAAGTGGTATATCATATGTGTAGGAAATGCCGAGGGTCGTTCGACCCGAACCAACAAAAAAAGTAAATTGTGCACCGTCGAGGGTCGAACGGCCGGAACCATAAGTGCATCTTTGCCATAAAATAATCATATCTATGCACAACCGAGGGTCGAACGGCCGAAACCATAAGTGCATTTTTACCATAAAATAATCATATCTATGCACTACCGAGGGTCGAACGGCCCGAACCATAAGTGCCTCTTTGCCATAAAATAATCATATCTATGCACTGCCGAGGGTCGAACGACCCAAACCATAAGTGCATCTTTCAATCCGTCGTGGCGTGCGGCCCGCTCCCATGAGAGTGGGGGAAATAACACTCCGCTCACGGAATGTAAATTGTGAAGCGGTCACATGCACATACAACATTTTCTTAAATTACTTTCAATAAACAATTCCTTTAAATTGCCAATTTCTGCGATCTCACGAAAACCAAAGTTTCATAAATCATAAATTCATAAAGCATATAATCCATTTCTAGAATAACGCAAGGCATGATGTGGGTCCTAGACTACCCGGACATGGCATAACAGTAGCTATGCACGGACTCCCGTCACCTCGTGCGTACGTAGCCCCCGCAAACAATAGCATATATTAATTTAGTTCACCTATGGGGATAATTCCCGCTCATAAAGTTAGAAAGGAGACTTACCTCGTGTCGAACTTACTTTCCGGGCCAAGAATGCGCCCGAAACTCCAAACTCGTCTTCCATGGACTCGAAACTAGCCACAAGTTACTTAATTATATCAATAAATGATAAATGAATCAATTCTAATGCATGGAAGTGAGTTTTCTAAAGTCCTTCCCCAAAAGTCAAAAATCGAACCCGGGCCCGCTCGGTCCAAACCCAAAATTCGGACTAACACCCGATTACTCATTTGCCCCCGAGCCCGGATATATAAATGGTTTTGGAATCCGAGCTCAATTTGAGGTCTAAATCCCCAAATTTTAATATTCTAAGGTTTTACCCAAAATTCCCAATTCCACCATGAAAACCCTAGATTCTAGGATGAAATCTTGTAAAAAGAAGTTAAGGAGTGAAGAAAATGAGTTAGAAATCACTTACAATTGTTTTGGAGAAGAAAGAGTGTTTGGAAAATCGCCTCTTATGTTTTTGGGGTCTTGAAAAATGAAAAATAACCGAAAATCCCTCTTATTTATACTCCTCTCAGGCCCCCCACCGCGGTCCGCGAAAAAAGGACCGCGGCCGCGCTAGCAAAAGTCAAGAAAAGCTGAAGAAAATCAAGAAAAATTATTGTAGTGATATGCTTTAGTATTTTATCCATACCTTTCTCTACAGATCTCCAAATTACGATTTCTTTAACTTTCTAGAAACTATACGCGAAGGGCTACAACTTTCGTTTTTGTATCATCTCAATATTCCATGTAGATCAAAATATATAAGCCTCCGAAGCCATACCAGTGGCCCAGCTCCTCCACCGCGGACCGCGAAAACACGACCGCGGCCGCGAAGCCCCCCACCGCGGCCTGCACAAAAAGGACCGCGGACCGCGGTGGTGGGTTCAGGGATTTGACCCCTTTGACCTGCAACAACTATATTTTAGCCTAAAGACATCCCGAGACCTACCCGAAACTCACCTGAGCCCTCGGAACTTCAAACCGAACGATCCAACAAGTCCCAAATCATCCCACGGACTTGCTCGAGCCTTCGGAATACCCAAAACAACACTAAAACTCAGAATCACACCTCAAAACCCCTAGAATCAAACTTAAGAACTTTAAGTTCTTGAATTCGTTAACAATAGGCCGAACCGACCTATACTACTCGGAATAACACAAAAATTTGCAAGCAAGTCATATTCGACATTACGGACCTGCTCAAACTTTTGGAATTGCATTCCGACCTCCATATCAAAATTTCCACTACCAGTCGGATTCTTCAAAAACCTTCAAATTTCTATGTTTAGCCAAATGACTTCAAAATGACCTCCGGGCATCCGAATTTACTATCGATCGCGCTCCTAACTCCAGAATCACCATACGAAGCTATTCCCAGCCTCGGGATCCCAAACGGACACCAATATCACAGAAATGTGCTTTAGACAAACTTAGGAAATTCCTTCAAAAATGCTGACTTCCACAATATACATCGAAACGCTCACGGGTTATCCAAAACCCGATTCGGACATACGCCCAAGTCTGAAATCATCATACGAACCTGTTGGAACCTTTAGATCCTGATTCCGAGGTCGTTTACTCCAAATTCCACTCTTAGCCGATCTCCAACTTAATGTTTCTGAGATGAGAATTCTCTTTCCAAATCCACCCGAACTTCCCGAATTTCAATTCCAACCATGCGTACGAGTCATAATACCTGAAATAAAGCTGCTCATGACCTCAAATTGCTGACCGACACCCTAGAGCTCAAAACGAGCGGTTGGGTCATTACAACTTGCATAACTGATGGATTCCAAAGAACCAAACAAGTGCTCATACGCAGAAAAAAGGAAGGCTGCAATGCAACTCAAACGGCGTGATAGGCAAAGCCAAATATCTGCTCAGAGAAGGGAAATGATCCTACTATCGCGGCGCATAACAAGACAAGATTCTACAAAGCACAACCTTGTTCAAAGTCCGAATGTTGCTGCCCCAGAGTATTGGAACAAAGCAGGATTTCTGAAACAAACTGCTCTTACCATACGAGAACCTCCTTCTCTTCCGGAAAAAGGTTATATTTGTTGTACTAATATTTAGACACCATATACATTATTAACACAACGGTGGTTGTTTTTTTTTTTTTTTTTGAAGACTTAGTATGATATCTTATGTGTGCTTACAAACTAAAATACTCAAATACTATGTGTCTTCTCCACTTTATTTTGCACCTACTAAGGCTTGATTATACGCTTTTAAAAGTCTTTGTTATTTTTTTTACCAGCTGCCAGCCGTCAAGTTTGCGCAACTACATCGCGAAATAATTTAGAAAAAGGAAAGAGTATATTGGATCTCAGGAAGGTCTTTCAGAAAGCTGGCAGATGGAGGTTCACCATTAACACCCCAGTTATATCACAAAAGCTCAACCGTATGCAAATTTTTGTTTTCACCTTCTTGCTCATCACTTCTCCTATTGTGTCACGACCCAAATTCCCAACCTTTAGGGATCGTGATGGCGCCTAACACCACACTTGCTAGGCAAGCCAATGTTAGAATCCATTTAACGATATACCACGATTTAAGTACTAAAGCATGAATAACTTAAATAAAATAAATTATAAACTGCCATAACTTTCATCAATTCCCAAAATTTTCTGAGTTATCATAACTCCCACGATCTTAATAGTCGTACTTCTCAAAATCTCAAAACCGAATAAATATTAAACTATTATATGAAAAGAGTTACGAACTTAATTGAAAAATAAACTCTATGACTACCCCAGGGCCTGGTATCACAAATCCACAAACGACTAAGAATACTACAAAGAATGTCTTAAAGAAAATAGTGATTGTTCTGAATAAGTGTAAAATAGTATATGAAAATGTAGGAGAAGACTCTCGGATATCTGTGAACGCCGGCATATGTACCTCGTGTCTCCAAACGCGATCATGTGGTCAACTAGAATCCTTACTGCTGGAAGTCGCCTGGATCTGTGCAAAAAGAGCACAAAGTGTAGCATCAGTACAACCGACCCCATGTACTTAGTAAGTGCCGAGCCTAACCTTGGCGAAGT
>ML278533.1:676-10934 GCA_005239495.1 Nicotiana undulata
AAAACTTGTTAAAATGAAAGGGGGCAGGGGTTAAATGAAACTGGGGTCGGGTATAAAAATTTAGAAAATTAAAAGACCGTGTCGAATATGCGGTCAGGAATGCAATCGCATTCCTGACATGCGGTCCGCATATTGGACCGCAGAATGGCCCCCAGGTGAGCCAAATTTTGAAAATATTCTACCCGGGTATGCGACCATTATGCGGTCCGCATACACGTTATGTGATCGCATTATGCGTCACATAACACCCCTTCAGTTGGGCAGTGATCTGCCCGTGTATGCGACCACTATGCGGTCCGCATACACGTTATGTGATCGCATAGTGCGTCGCATAACACCCAATTTCTGGAAAAATTAAGTTCTTTCAAATCCCAAGGTATTTTTACAAAATCAAGGTCCATTTTAAGAATTTCCATAGAGATAACAACTCGGGAACTTATTCAGGCATTATTTTAAGCAAGAAACTTTTACGGGTCTTTACAAATCCACTCTCAGTCAAACTTCTAAATTTTCAACTTTCACCATTTCAAGCCTAATTCCACTCTCGATTTTCATAGTACTATGTCTTAATTAACCTCGACCAATACTTTCTCTAAAATTTAATCTTCCGCTGTTTCTCCTCCTATGAAATCATCCTCCATGAATATTTCTCCTCCTGCTACTATTTTATGGGACTTTCGTCTTTCTCGCCCAATATTTTTCCAACCATTCCAAGTTATTATTTTGCAAGTAATATCGCACCATTCTTGACTGGATGTTTACCAGCTTTCACACATATGACAATATCCCAGTCTTACCTTCAACCATTTAGCTGTATATGTTTCTCCAAATTTATCTATCCCCTTTTCAGCCTCTATGACCACTCCTATTAAACTTACCTCCTTCAATTATCACACATGGTACTCTCAATGGTGTTCAATACTTATTGGTTTTGGTCTACACATCATGTTACTGATCAGTCCATTGTATATATATCATATGCATAATGAATGATGGTATCGTCAATATCAGTTTCTTCGAAGTGTGCTTATTGCTACTCTTTCTTTTGAAGTTGTCTCTATGGTCAACTCTGACGAAACTTCTTATATTATGATGTTTGTAGTACTCTATATACGATGTATGCCAAACCATTGCATGCTCGATTTCTCAGTCTCAAGGAATCACTTACTCGATCGTACTACTAAGGGCATTAAGAGTATGTCAACTTATATTCAGTATATCAAGGAACTTGTGATTATTCTTAACTCTATGGGAGCGCTACCACTCTAAATTATCTCGCTCTTTATGTTCTTAATTAATGGCTTTCCACCTAAGTACAAAGGTATTTCTAATTCTATACGGATTTCATACATGACCGCATTTCATTTTGATGAACTTTATGAAAGGTTGTGTGACTATAAGCGGCTACTCAAGTGAGATCACTACCCTCCTCCTTTTCTATTAACTGCCAATTTGTCGCCAGGACTACATCTTCCAACACTCGGAACAATAAGTCTAATATTGGCTCTAACAAAGGCATTACCCAGCAAGCCAACCATCGCTTCAATGGAAAACAAGAAAATTGACCCGTTTGTCAAAATTGCAACAAGCCTGGCCATGTAGTCAAGCAATGCCACAAACTTCAAATAGCCTTTCCTTGGCTTAAATTTTTTAGCTCCATGGTGCAGCCTCGAGCCAGAGTACATCTTTTCTAAAACCAAATGCAAATATGGTTGTTGTAGGTACAAGCAAAAATCAAAATTCGTTAATTTATTCAAAGTCTTTTGATCATGTCACAAATGACTTGCAAAATCTCTGTTTACATACATTGTAAAATTGGTTAATTTTTCTATGCATCACACACTTTGGTTCCTCCAAACTTTGTCCTCCTAATCGTCACTCGTACCTTTCTAATGTTCTATGTGTTCCTAGCATGAAAAGGAAGCTTATTTCTGTTTATCAGTTATGTGCCTCCAAACGTTCTCTTATGTTGTGAAGGACTATAGAACGAGGGTACCACGTGTATCAAGCCCACTTTATCTCAATTTGTTTTACCACTCGTAGTCATTGAGAGTGGTACCAGGGAGGATTTCATTCGTAGTCAGACAACTGGTGAATCGGACGAGTCAGACCAACCTTCGGACGAGGATTCTGAAAGAATATGATTGGAGGTTGTTGGTGGTCCAAAAAAAGGGAAGGTATACGGGCTTCCTAAGAAAAAATGTCATCACTATAGGTGTGGAATGCAAGGAATAGGGACTTCCTCATAGGGCGAGTCACTTAATAGGGAGATCCTCTCAGCTATGCAAGAGACAGTGACAATTCTTACATCCGAGCTAGAAGCGGTCAAGGAAAGAGAAAGGCTTAGAGATGCTCAATTCCTTGGTTTGCAAGCTCAGATCATAACTCTCCTTTCTACTGGAGCTTTTTTGTTGCCCCGGTGTCGTGAGTCATCACCAGAGGCTCGACCTCCACGTGATCGTTCCTCCCGTGCTCCCCATGATCGTTCTGCTCGTCCTCCACGTGATCGTTCTTCCCGTCCTCCACAAGATCGTTCTTACCGTCTTGTATATTAAAAAAATCATCAGATAGTGGTGATGCTGTAGAAAACATCCATTGACCAATACTTTGACATACTTTGAACTAGACTAATAGAACTTGTTTTGAGTTAGAATGAACATTTTTTAACTTGTTGTAATTTCTTAGGTGTTGATTGGTTTTGAATTATGATGTTTAATTGAACTTGTTAGTTTTAAAGTATTAATTGGATGTTTGGTTGGATTTGTGGTGAACTAGGGGTTGTTTGTGATGAATTGAGGGTTATTTGATGTGAATTGGGGGTATTGGTATGTTATTTTTATTTGGTAGGTGGTGTAGCTACCAAAACAGATATTTTCTGCCAAAACCATTCCCAGAAAATTGCCCAACCTTGGTCGGTAAAAAAAAAAAAAATTGCAAAATAACGACCAATGTTGGTCAGTTAGTGCACATTGAATTCCCAGAAATTCTACATATCAGCCAACTTTGGTTGATATGCTCTCCCGATCTTTAAATTATCGACCAGTCGTAAATGAACGCGTTTTGAACAATTATTAGCCATTACCGACTGAATTTGATCAATTTTTTCGGGCGGTTTTAAGCAGATTTTTAGCAGTGTATACCGTAAGTATACCTCAAGGGAGTCAAACATGGATCTTCGCCGTGAAAGGACGATGTCCTAATTACTAGACGAAAGGAACCAAAAGATTCATTCTTCTTCATATTATATTGAATTACAAATCTCATTAACAACAGTATTTATTGGGCAGCCTCAAATCTTTATTTGAATTGCTTCTTTCGTCGTCAAAGCGCCTACGGTACTAGCTCCTATTTTCAAAATAAGAGTGCGGATTGGATTGTCTACTTTAAATACTTGAATATGAATTAAATTCTAGTATAACTTTTACTAATTTAACATATATTGTTATATAACATAGTCTATATTTTTGTGTGTGCACGTACATATGATATATAATGTATTATTATACTTTGTATCTTATATATTTCTTAAGCTCTTTTATTCTCAAGAAATTATACCAAAATTTCGCCGAACTATGTTTTATTTTGAGTTGTTTCTATAAGATTGTTAACTTTTTTCCGATTTCCAAATTCAGTTTTTTTTCAATCTTTTAAAAACTCAAACTAGTACAGTATTTGAATTTTGAGTTGTTGAAAGATTTGTAAATACTTAGCTTGGAAATTTAGGAAAAGGTGTCTTTCAGAAACAGCTCAAACAAACACTTTTCAAAAAAACAAAAACAGAGTTTGCAAACTCAATTTCCGCAAAATTTCAGACTAATGCCACCTTAGGGCCAGTTTGGCCATAAAAAATTTTATTTTTTCTCGAACAATTTACTTATTCTAGAATCAATGTTTAGCCATGAAAATTCCAAATTTCGCTTAAAGCTGAATTTTTGTTATGAAACAATAAAAGAAAAGAACAATATTGCAGAGAAAGAGAGAGGAAATTCTTATTGAATTTTGGAATGATTTACAATGGGGTAAGACCCCTCTATTTATAGGGGAAAAATAACTTAGCCACAAAGTAGAATTCTCTAAAAGATAGACATTCACGCTAAATAGAATTCTATTTATAACACACCACCTTGAATGTCTATTCAACAGATAATGTGTCTCGTTAAAACCTTAACTAAAATAAAACCCAATGGAAAAAAAATTCTAGAAAAGGAAAAAGAGTACACATGTTTAGAAATGCGCCTTTTGGTTGCCTCATTAAAAACCTTGCAAGGAAAATCCAGTGGGACAAAACCTTGTAAGGGAAAAAGAGTGCAACGCGCATTAACTCCCCCTGATGAGAGCATCAATTCACATCCTTGAGCCTTCGCATCCCAATCTTGTGTATTAGCTTCTTGAAGGTTGATGTTGGTAGAGATTTTGTGAACAAATCAGCCATATTATCACTTGAACGAATTTGTTGCACATTGATATCACCATTCTTTTGAAGATCATGTGTGAAATATAATTTTGGTGAAATGTGTTTTGTCCTATCTCCTTTTATGAATCCTCCCTTCAATTGGGCTATGCATGTTGCATTGTCTTCATATAAAATTGTGGGTAGTTTGTCACACTTCAAACCACATTTGTCTCGAATAAGATGTATTATAGACATCAACCACACACATTCTCGACTTGCTTCATGAATAGCAATTATCTCAGCATGATTAGATGAAGTAGCCACGATCGATTGCGTAGTCGATCGCCAAGATATGGCAGTACCTCCACATGTAAACACATAGCCTGTTTGAGATCGACCTTGTGTGGGTCAGATAAATACCCAGCATCGGCATAGCCAACAAGATCGGGACTGCGATTATTGCCATAAAATAAGCCCATATCGTTAGTTCCTTTTAGATACCGCAATATGTGTTTGATTCTATTCTAATGTCTCCTTGTAGGAGCAGAGCTATATCTTGCTAAGACACTGAAAAAGTAATGTCAGGTCTTGTAGTGTTGGCAAGATACATTAGTGCATCAATTGCACTAAGATATGGTACTTCAGGACCAAGTAGCTCTTCATTCTCTTCTTGAGGTCGGAATGGATCCTTATTCACATCAAGTGATCGAACAATCATCGGAGTACTTAATGGATGTGCTCCATCCATATAAAACCGTTCCATTACCTTTTCTATGTAGGTAGATTGATGAACAAAAATTTCTTTGTTAAATGTTCAATTTGCAAACCAAGACATAATTTTGTCTTTCCGAGATCTTTCATCTCGAATCCTTTCTTTAAATAATCAATTGCCTTTTGGAGTTCTATATGAGTCCCAATAAAGTTTATGTCATCAACATATACGGCAAGTACAACAAATTTCGATGTTGTTTTCTTTATAAACACATTCCTTTAATAAGTACTCACTAAGACGATTATACAACATACGTCCTGATTACTTTAGACCATACAAAGATCTTTGCAATTTGATTGAAAACATTTCCTGGGATTTTGAATTTTGTGCGTTAGGCATTTTAAATCCCTCGAACAATTTTATGTATATATCATTATCAAGTGAGCCATAAAGGTAGGAGGTAACCACATCCAATAAATGCAGGTCAAGCTTTTCATGGACAGCAAAACTAATGAGATAACGGAACGTTATAGCATCCATAACGGGTGAATATGTCTCTTCATAATCGACACCAGGCCTTGGTGAAAATCCTTGTGCAACAAGGTGTGCCTTATATCTTTGTACCTCATTTTTCTCATTCCTCTTGCGTACAAAGACCCATTTATAGCCAATAAGCTTAACACCATTAGGTGTTTGGACTACAGGTCCAAAAACTTTACGTTCGCAAGTGAATTCAACTCTGATTGGATTGCTTCTTGCCATTTTGGCCAATCACGTCTTTGTCTACATTCTCCAATAGATTGAGGTTCAAGATCTTCACTATCTTGCATAATGCTAGATGCAACATTATATGCAAAGACATAATCCACCACTATATCCAATCGATTCAAATTTGTCTCAATAGCAATTGGATTTATTGATAGTTCCTTATTTTCTTGAGTCTCGGGCTCAGTGGTTTCGTCATGAATCTCAGAATTTATTAAATCGTGGATTTCTTCATGCGACTATTTCGTAGTGTCATTTTGATCATTTATTTTTATTTTTCTAGGATTTCGATCCTAAGAACCCAATGGTCTGCCACGTTTTAGGCGTGCTTTTGACTCATTAGCTATGACACTAGAAGATTGTCCAATAGGGAGATCAATACGGATTGGAACATTCTCTGCAGGGATATGTGATTTTATTATCCTTTTCAAATTCGTTAATGCGCCTGGTATTTGATTTGCTATTCTTTGCAAATGGATAATCTTTTGCACTTCTTTTTCACAAATAGAGGTACGTGGATCAAGATGAGATAATGATGAATTTTTTCACAAAATTTCCCGTTTGGTTTCACCAATTTCTCCCCCTAATTTTGGGAAAAGTGTCTCATCGAATGGACAATCTACAAATCGGGCAGTGAATAAATCCCCGTTAATATTTCAAGATAGCGAATAATGGAGGGCGATTCAAACCCAATATATATTTCTAACCTTCTTTGGGGACCCATTTGGTGCAATATGGCGGTGCTACAGGCACATATACTGTGCATCCAAAAATTCTTAAATGGGATATATTAGGTTCATGACCCAACACTAATTGAAACGAGGAATATTTATGATAATTTTTCGGTCTGAGACGAACTAGCATTGTTGCATGCAAAATGGCGTGACCCCAAACAGAAGTGGGCAGCCTCGTTTTCATGAGTAACGGTCTTGCTATCAATTGCAGACGTTTAATTAGAGACTCTGCTAAGCCATTTTGAGTGTGAACATGAGCTACAGGATGTTCCACTTTTATCCCAATTGATAAGCAATAATCATTAAATGTTTGGGATGAAAACTCAGCAGCATTATCAAGTCTAATAGACTTAATTGGATTATCGGGGAATTGCGCCCGTAATCGAATTATTTGTGCCATTAATTTTGCAAACGCGAGGTTGTGAGATGACAATAGGCACACATGGGACCATCTAGAGGATGCATCTATTAAGACCATAAAATATCTAAACGACCCACTAGGTGTGTGAATAGGTCCACAAATGTCCCCTTGTATACGTTCCAAAAACACAGGGGGCTCAATCCCAACCTTTGTTGGCGATGGTCTTATAATTAACTTGCCTTGATAACAAGAAGTGCAAGAAAATTCATTATTTAAAAGAATCTTTAAATTATTTAATGGAAGCCCATTTGAGTTTTCTATAATTCGTCGCATCATAATTGATCCAGGATGTCCAATTGATCATGCCAAAGTACAAAAGTATTGGAATCAATAACCTTTTGGTTTACAATAGAATGTGCATCAATTGCACTAATTCTTGTCCAATGCAGGCCACAAGATAAAGATGGGAACTTCTCAATAACCCTCTTTTGGCCAGAGACATTCTTGGTAATGATGAGATATTCAAGATTATTCTCATCTATTGTCTCAATATGATATTCATTTCGCCGGATATCTTTAAAACTCAACAAGTTCCTCTTGGACTTGGAGGAGAACATTGCATTCTCTATGATAAGTATTGTTCCCTTAGGCAGAGTTATAGTAGCTCTTCCAGAGCCTTCAATTAATTTATTACTACCAGAAATTGTAGTAACATCTGCCTTACACATACTTAAATGAAAGAATATATTATTTTTTTCTTTGAATATTGTGTGTCGTACATGAATCAACTAAACAAATAATTTTATAATTAAATATTGATCCAAGTTTGCTTTATGAGGTATCCATATTTGTTTTTCATAGTTTGACATACAAAAGAAATATACAAATAAATATTAGTATTTTCTGAGATAAAAGAAACAAGTTAAATCAACGATTCAATGATACCTTTTAACACAATTTCAATCAATCTCTTATGACAATTCAATAATGACCCTTTTAACACAATTCCAATTACGTCTCAGAAATTGTTTAGCATCCCTTAACGATGCTAGCGAAAGAAAACATTTTATAGCTTCCTTTTTGAACAGAAACTGGTAGTTCTTTCTCCCTTACCTCTTAATTTTTTTTTTTTCTTGAGAACTACTGTAGCTAACTTATGTTGTCTATGCGCACATGTCTGTAGAAATGAATCTGAGAGTTGTGCGATGTTTGGGTTTGGACAGTGAATAAACCGCGGAAGTAGATGTTTATATATATCTATAGATACATGAGAAGGACGCTCCTGTTTCCGATTTTGATTGGGATTTGGTATATATATATATATATATACTCCACCAGCATATGGCATCTTAATGGTAAAAGCACAAAAGCATGACGATGAAGGCGAACTCAAACATGTTTAAAACAAACACTAGAATTATATTTAATCAAAACGAACTAACACGATTTAACAAAAAAATAATTTGATACTAATGACTACTCACGTAAAGAACTGTGATTACATGATATTTATTCACTAACTAATACGAATAAGCAAAATAAAATAAAATCAAACTACTCAATCATCTTTAACCACAGATCCATCACCGATCAAATGGTCTATTTTTTCATCAGGGCTCTCAAAGAAGTCTGCCACATCTAAGTGGGTGATGCCAAATTTATTGTCAAAGACAAAATTAGTTTCAGGGCTTTTATTCTTTAGAGATGCTTGATAAAGCTCAACCAAATGTCTTGATACACGACAAATTTTTGTCCAATGGCTTTTTCCACCGCAACGATAACATTCAGTCTCTGAACCACTTGCCTTTGGCTTCTCATATTTCCCTTTCCACTTTTGGTGGTTATTTTTCTTTGGGGGTGATTAGCACCAGGAAAATTTCTTCCTTGTCCACGGCCACGGCCACGACCACGACCATTAATAGGGTCACGGCCTTTCTCACGTTTGGCATAATGGGAATACACCTCATTTACTTCAGGCAATGGTGTAGACCCACTGGGTCGATTTTCGTGATTCTCATGAGCAAGTCATTATTTCGTTCAGCCACAAGGAGAAGAGAAATCAACTCTGAATACTTCTTGAAACCTTTCTCTCGGTATTGTTGTTGCAAGACCATATTGGAAGCATGAAACGTTGTAAACGTTTTTTCAAGCATATCATAATCAGTGATAGTATCTCCACAGAGTTTCAATTTAGAAGTAATTCTGAACATCACAGATTTATATTCAGAAACAGACTTAAAGTCTTGGAGCCTCAGATGAGCCCAATCATATCGTGCTTGTGGAAGAGTGACCAATTTTAAGTTGTCATATCTTTCCTTTAAGCCATTCCACAAAATAAATGGATCTTTGACTGTGCGATATTCTATTTAATCAAGGTGATGGCACAAGAAAATCAAGGCATTAGCACAGTCTTGGGTAGATGTTTTATTTTTATCTTTAATGGCGTCTCCAAGACTCATTGCTCTAAATGAATTTCAGCATCCAACACCCATGTCATATAGTTCTTGCCGGAAATTTCAAGGGCAACGAACTTTCTTTTCATAATGTCAGTCATAATTAAAAAAAAGGAGAGGAGAAACGTTATATCTTAATCTTCTCAAAGAACTTCTTGAGACGGTAGAGTCTCGTACTGATAACGTGTTATGAAACAATAAAAGAAGAAGAACAATATTGGATAGAAAGAGAGAGAAAATTCTTATTGAATTTTGGGATGATTCACAATGGGGTAAGACCCCTCTATTTATAGGGGAAAAATAACTTAGCCACAAAATAGAACTCTCTAAAAGATAGACATTCACTCTAAATAGAATTTTATTTATAACAATTTCAGAATATTTCAAAAAATTCAAAAATAGCTCCAAGTTGTATTCACGTCCAAATATAACTTTAATTTTTAAATATCATTTTAGTTGATTTTTTTTTACTTTTTCTCCTAAATTTCATAATTTCTAACTTAAACTCTGCCTTTCAAAAGATAGTTTTCTACTTTCTTGGAACAATTTTATATGATGTTCCTTTATTTTGTTTAATCTCGTGTTCCCTCTATTCCTTGTTTTAAATTGATGTCGTAGTACCACAACACAGTTGCTTTTGGGTAAACACAAGAGCTCCCGTGTGTATGTAAGAAAGATGATTAGGTCAGCCAAAGCATGTGTGTCAACTATCATTTGTAACAGAAAGTTGAGACATGCACATATTGCAATCTGGTATTTGATGAGCGCATCTCTCTGTCACTGGTCCACCAAATTTTATGCGTATAACAGGGAAACTAGTTCTCTACATGTCCCCCCCCC
>ML278533.1:11078-61777 GCA_005239495.1 Nicotiana undulata
GTGTCCCCAAAATTTTTTGTGTATAAGCGGAAATCTTGTGTCCCACTTTTCCCCCCCCCCCCCCCCCTTTTCACTTTCACACTTTTCATTTATTTTTTTTGGGAGGGAGTTGGTTGTAGTAATTAATTTTTGTATAATCATTAGGTATTCGGTAGCTCAAGAGAAGTGGTCGGTTGAACATCCTTCGTGGTAAAACGATATAGTACAAGACAGTCCGATACACTAATCTTCAGTTTTGCGTAAGGGTGTTCATAAAAATCCAAAAGACCGAACCAAACCGACCAGAAAAAATCGATATTGTTTAGGTTTGGTTTTGAATTTTAAAAACCGGTCAAATTTGATTTGGTTTTGGTTTTGATTTTGGTTTTAATAAAATAAAAACCGAACCAAACCGACTATAAAAGTAGCTATTTGAATTTATTATTACACCTATATATATGTATATTTTATAAAAAAAATCTAAAATTTATGGTACATATTAGTCCTTATATTTTTAGTCTAGTTATTTGCTATTATAATAATCTAATTATTTATCTTTATATTCTAGTTTGATTGGTAGTTTTCTTTTGCTAAGTACAAGAATTTATTTCATGTTAAAAATAATCAACTTTTAATTGAGTACTTTAATTATTCATCACTATTTGATTCAATTATCATTAATATATCTTGGTAAATGATAGATTTCTCGAAAAGCAATTGATTTGGCAGTGTTACATTGAAAAAGTAGTCACCGGAATATGCGTTTGGTAGTGTATGTCTCATATTTAAAAAAAAAATCGATGAATAACCGAAAAAACTGAAAAACCGACAAAAACCGAATCAAACCGAATCGATAAAAAACTGATTTAATTGGTTTGGTTTGGTTTGGTTCCAATATTTGAAAAAACGACTTACTTGATTTAGATTTTTTTAGGGAAAAACCGATCCAAACCGAACCATGAACACCCCTAGTTATGCGCGAGATCCAGGTAAGGGTCGGACCACAAGGGTCTACCATACACGATTTAACCCTGTATTTCTACAAAAAGTTGTTTCCACGGCTCAAACTCATAACCTCCTAGTCACATAAAAATAATTTTACCAGTTACGTCAAGATTTTTCTTCAATTAAAAAAAAACTATATTGTATGTATAGGTTAAATGTTACTATATATTAGTTAAATCTTGAATATTCATAGCAAAATTTCTAACTTTGTCAATACCAATTTTCGATACACATTGGTTCGACTAATAGCCTGTTTGGCCAAGCTTTTTTTTTGGTCAAAAGCATTATTTTTTTTCCAAAAGCACTTTTGGCCAAAAATTTAGGTGTTTGGCCAAGCTTTTGGAAGGAAAAAAAGTGTTTTTGGGAAGAAGCAGAAGCAGTTTTGGGGAAGCAGAAAAAAGTAGTTTCTCTCCAAAAGCACTTTTGAGAAAAATACACTTAGAAGCATTTTTCAAAAGCTTGGCCAAACACTAATTACTGCTCAAAAGTGTTTCAAATTAATTAGCCAAACACAAACTGTTTCTCAGCAAAAGCACTTTTTTAAAAAGTACTTTTGAGAAAAGCATTTCTTAAAATAAGCTGATTTTAAAAGCTTGGCCAAACGAGCTCTAATACAAATTCGTATTGCGTGATACTTAATTGTATGATGAGAAGGGGGTGGGAAGAAGGAATTGTCATGTATTGAACTGTTGGAACAGTTCCAAATAAGCATTCTCATGTTGGTGACATGAAGATTCTGCTGAGGCCAAAGGATGAAAAACAGTTACTATAATTGAATGCATAAAATAGCAAGTTAAAAAGTTTGGTATTTCAAGACCTGAATTTTCTGCCTGTTTTTTGCAGGCTCATGAGAAAAGGATGTCTTCCATTTCCCCCATTCTTTTGCTTTGTCCTCTATTTGCCCCTCCTACACATGAAGTTTGTTTGCTTTTCCTACTGCCTTTGCCAAAAATTATGAACTTCACTGTAGTCACACAGTTTTACACTATTTCATCATATGTGATAGAATTAAAATTTATAGTAAGAAGTGACAACACCTTGTTGTTAACAGTTTTGCAACACCATAAAATAAACAGCCCAGCATAATAAACTCCCGCTATGCGCGTTGTCCGGTGAAGAATCGAACCATATGAATCTGCAACAGACTATTTTTACAGCTCGCAACAACTTCACCAATTACGTGATCGGGTTTTGCAAGCTGGAGTTTTATTAACAATAGACTTCCTAAGGACTTTTTATCATTTTTCATTATATTTCAGTGTCACATTGACATAATATAACGGAAAGAAACTTCCCAATACAACTACTACTATTGTTACATGGTAATACTGTTACCATTTCATTGGACTCAAATAGGGGACCTCTTTTTTTTGGTGTTTTTTCAACAACTATTTTCAGCTTTCTTGAAACTTAACATTATTTCAAGTAGCTCCTACTCCAAGAAAGTCTATAAATGGTGGAGGTGGTGCAATTGATGGTGCAATTGAATCGCACTGGCTATTATCACTGCTGCTGCTGCTGCTGCTGCTGCTTCTGTCCTCCTTTACTATTACTTGTGATGGAATTTGTGCTCTTGCTGTTGTGACATTTGAGAAGTTAGAATAAGGAAACTGCAAATATTGTGACTGTTGCATACTATTCATCATCATCATTGAATTAGATGGAGGAAGAGAATGGTGTAGAGTAATTTTGTTGTGTGAGATATTGGATGCTTGATCCCTTTGCCTTTCCCAACATCTGCCTTGTTGGTTGAGAATATTCATCACCTCATTTCCACAATTACCTTCAAAAAACATTAAACGAATAATCATATTAACCATTAAAAAAAATGCTCATTTGTTAGTAGAGACTTATATTCTACTCACTTTGTTCCAATTTATGTGAACTTAGTCAATTGGGCACGAAATTTTAGAAAAAATGATGATTTTTGGAATTTATGGTCCTAAATAACACAAAAAGGTGACCGGAATATTTGTGTGGTTATACAAGTTTCTAATTAAGAATAGAATGGTAAGTTTAAGTTAAATTATTTTTAAATTTAGAAAGGACTCATTCTTTCTTAAACGGATAAAAAAGATAGGTTCAATTAAACTGAAACAGAAGTAGTACCTAATAATGAATTGTTATTAGTAAATCAGTGCCAGTTTTACAATTTTATCCATTATTTCAACTTGAAATAGTAAACTTTAAATTTGAAGTTGATAAACTGATTTTGCGGAGTGGTATAATGTCAAGAATTTCACACAATTAACCTTTTTTTTCAGAAATTCATGTCCAAACACATTTTCAAACTTTCAAACACTTTCGTTTTCATCCTTTCAATTCTAACCAAATATTGTCCAAATTGAAAGTGTGTTAAAGAAAACAAAACAAAGGAAAGGAGAGGAGATATAAGAGTAATTTAAGTTTATAAACAATGGTTAAAAGTGAAAGAAACATACCAGGTAAAGTGTCAAAGGGAGCAGCAAATGGTGAGTAAGGAGAAAGGAGAGGGACATTGGTTTTAGTGCTAGGAATTGCTTCACCAACAGAAGCAGCCATGTGGGGTGAACCATTTGGTCCATAAACAACCCAACCATTTGGACCATCATTATTAATTTTCAAACTGCCAAAAGGGTTTGCAGAATTTTGGCCAACACTGATAATTGGTGTTTGTGTTTCTCCATTCATGGCTACTTGTGCAACTTCTTTGTTACTACTGACAAATAAGCTTGAATTTGAATCTTCTTCTACTACTGTTGTTCGTCTGCAAATAAACTGGCTCATTTTTCTCCTTCTGTAAGCACTTGATTGTTCTCTATATTTTCTAGCCATTATTACATGCCAATGGTTTTTCACTGCATTATCTGTTCTCCCTGGAAATAGCCTTGCAATCATAGCCCATTTATTACCATACAATCTATGTGCTGCCATTAATCTTTCCTCTTCCTCTTCTGTAAATGCTCTTCTGTTTATTCTTGGATCCAACTGATTAAACCATCTTAATCTACAGCTTTTCCCTTCACATTCACAACAAACTAAACATTAAAAAACAAAGGACAACAAGAAACTCAGTGAAATCTGCCAAGTATGGTCCGAAAGAATAATGTGTGCGCAAACCTTACCACAAATTTATGAAAGCAGAAAAGTTTTTTACCTGATCTTCCTTCTAGTTTTTCTGCTATAAGGTTCCAGTTCTGAGGGCCATAAATAGCAACAAGTTCTTTGAGTTTTGCATCTTCAGCAGGTCTCCAATGACCTCTAGCACAAAGTTTTGACTGTCCACTCTCTGTAATTTCCTTGCCAATATTACTACTACTACTATTATTACTACTATGCATGGTAATTGGTTTCT
Source organism: Nicotiana undulata (assembly GCA_005239495.1). Classification (NCBI taxonomy): domain Eukaryota; kingdom Viridiplantae; phylum Streptophyta; class Magnoliopsida; order Solanales; family Solanaceae; genus Nicotiana; species Nicotiana undulata. The sequence goes on from ML278533.1 coordinate 15,397, forward strand.
CTTCATTGAAACAAGAAGCATTAAGATCAATGGTTTCATTATTTTCTTCACTAGTTTCTACTTCATCTAAACTCTGAGTAAAAGCTCCTTTATTCAAGAAATTAAAATCCCAAGAACCCTTTGTCTTAGTACTCTCATTATCATGTTTTGGAGTATTAATGGAAAGTGAATTCATATCAGCAAAAAACATTCCCATTGAAGTAGAAGAACTCATAGGAGAACAAGAAGAGGAAGAAGTAGATGATGATGATGATAATGACATGAGATTTTGTGCTAAAGCTTTAATCTTGACAACATTTTTAGAAGAATAAAACTGTTTGTATAGCAAGAAAAGAGAAACAGCAAAAGTGTTTTTTTTTTCTAACAGAAAATCCTCAATCCCAACTCATATCACACGCCCTATTTTTTTCACTTCTTCTCTGACTCTTTTAAGGCATTTTATTAGTGTGTGTGTGTGTGTGTTTTGACGAGAGAAACACATAACAAACCTGATGCTAACTGATCCCAAAAAGTTACCCCACTCTTTATATAAACACATCAAAGGCTTTACTTGAAAAAAATAGTGGAGTATGTTTTTTTTTTTTATGCCTAGAGCATTATTACTGCAGCATATCTAAAATAAGTAAAATTAAAACGTTTGATTTGTCGATTTTAGTCATAAGTGGAGAATTAAATTATTTAGTTTTAGCTAGGTTATATGGAAAACAGTCTAAAGAATATTTTGGTGAAAATATAATTAAATAAATAAAATATACTTTGAATAATAGCTTAAACTGTAAGATAATAGTTTAATCTGTTAAATGATATTCAGTGGTATCAGAATATACACAGGTCCTAAATTCTTGTACATAAAGTATAGTTAAGTGAATAAAAGTATTCTTTATTTAACAATTTAAATTCTTAAATAAAACGATAATGACATATAGTAACAAATATTCAACAATTAATGACGCAACACTTATAACTTTACAAGAGAATTTTACTTTTTTTTAAAAGGTAAATGGAAAAGGCAAAAACAAGTCACTTGCACGTGTGAGGGTGAGTCGGAATTTTTTCTTGGGATTTTATCCCTTAATTTTTATCAATCTTGTCATAGGAGGGGTGGGGGTGGGGGTTGGGTAGGGATAGAAGGGGGGTTTTAGGCTGTCTCACTCAACGCTGACAGGAAAGAAGCATATGGGGTTGATAGCTGCTAACCTGGTTTTGGTACAGGGGTCTAAGACACATCAATGGTGAAAATGAAGCTTTGTCACCCCACCCCACCCCACCCCGACACTCTTCTCTCCAGCTATACTCCAACTCAAACTAGTCAAACTTCCAGCTCGGTCTATATAGACTATAGTCTTTGCTTAACTTTGTAAAACTTTTATTACTATTAGGGTTCTTTGATACGAGGTATATGAAGTTATAGTGCTGATATAAAAATTTAATATCATTTTAATATATTGTTTGGTTAGCAAATTAGATATTATTTCAGGATTAAAATTAATACCGGGATAACTTATACCTTATAGAGGGTGGAGTAATTAGCTGTCACGATCCCAAATCATAAACCGGCCATGATGGGGCCTATCGTAAAACTAGGCTAGCCAACAATTACTTACTTACCGTTTTCTTTTCAAAAAATTCCCAAATCATTATCAACATATCATAAAAAATATATAAATCTCTTAATTTTTATGCAAAACTAAACAGTCTACACTCATCCCCAAGATCTGGAGTCAACAGGTCATGAGTATCTAAGAATACTACCAAGGATACTACTGTCACAATACATAAATCTCGGAACGGGGAAACTAGTACCAAACAAGGAAGGGAAGCAGAGATGCTGTAAGTATTGAACAGCTACCTCGATGTCCCAACTCTGGCTCCACGCGTAATAAGAAAGCTAGTGCTCGGCACCAGCACCTGAATCTGCACACAGAGGTGCATGGAGTAATGATGAGTACGTCAACTCAGTAGTAATGAAAATAAATCAGGTCTTGAGCAGTAAGAAACACACAGAATCAAGTCATCAAGTCACAATAAAATAACCTTTCTTTTCAACAATGTATACAACAAATCAGAACGCTTTAAAAACCAATTTCAGTAAAACTCTTTTGAAACATTGAAATTTTCAATGACTTCAGTAAAATACCCACGAAGTATTAGTTTAAAGATGAAATGAATCATAAATATTCACTCAGGTAAAGCAAGTATCATAAACCGCCCCCTGGGCAAGTCACCACTCAGAATTAGTCACTCAGCATACCTCACAATCACTCAGCATCAGCCCCTCGGGCAACCTCACTGTCACTCATGCCTCCCAATCACTCGTCGCTCGGCACTCGCACTCAGTAGGTACATGCGCTCACTTTGGGTGTACAGACTCCGGAGGGGCTCCGACATCCCAAGCGCTATAACAAGCCAAACCATGACCTCGATCACTCAGGCACTCGGCCTCTCTCATACTATAACAGCGTAACATGTTGCGGCGTGCAGCCCGATCCAATATCATATCCTCACAAATCAGGCCCTCGCCCTCACTCAGTCATCATATACAATGTAACATGCTGCAACGCGCAGCCCGATCCATAATATCCTCACAACATCGGCCCTCGGCCTCACTCAGTCAGAAACCTCTCAAAAAGCCGCTCGGGCTATCAGTAAAATGGGGTACTCGACCCAAAATATCATTTTAAATCACAAATAAGACTCATTTTTGAAATAATTTAAACATAGCATGACTGAGTGTAAAACATGAATCAACACAGTAAGGAATAGTAGTAAATAGCCCCCAAGGGGTCCAAACAGGTCGGCACAAGGCCCCAACACATGGCGTACAACCCAAAATACGGTAATAGTCTTAAAACACAATTTATCATATGATTTAGAAATAATTACGCAACTCATAGTTGCCACGGGAAGGACCAAGTCCGAATCCCTAATCAGTGCACGCCAACCACTCGTCATTCAGTGTGTGCGTCATTCCCAAAACAGTGAGAAGATGCTAAGTCCGAGGTTTTATATTCTCAAGGCAAGATTTAAAGTCATTACTTACCTCAAACTAGCCCGACAAGCTACTCCACAATATTCTTGCCCCTTAAATCGGCTCCTGAATGCTCCGAATCTATCAAAACCAGATTTATCACATCCAAATATGCTAGGGAGATGAAACCCAATCGAAAAATATCAACATTAGGCACAATTCCCGAAATTGGCTAAACCCGACCCCCGGGACCACGCCTCGAAACTCGATAAAATTTACACCATAATAATCCTCATCCTCTCACGAGTCTATATATATCAGGAACACTGAAATCGGAGTTCAAATGACCCCTCAAATCCCCATTAGAATGTTTCTTAATCTCAAGCCCTAATTACCCCTTTTTACACTGATTTCCCCCAAATTATCACCACTAATTAGGTCTTTAATCACATATAATCGAGTTATGAAGTCAAGAATCTTACCTCCAAGTGATTCCCCTTTGGTTTCCTCAAAAATCCCTCTCCAAAGCTTCAATCTCGTTCAAAAATGGTGGAAAAGTGAAGAAGGGTCGTAGATTTGCTTTTTATATATTGTCCATGTATTTCTTCACTGCGATCGCGGGACCACCCACGCGATCGCGAAGGACAAACTCATTGACCCCCAATCTTTACTCATTGTGATCGCAACATATACCCCACGATCGCGATGCTTAGACTAGCTGACCTTTGCGATCGCAACATATACCCCACGATCGCGATGCTTAGACTAGCTGACCTATGTGATCGCAACCAGCTCTATGCGATCGCATAGAGTAATTCCAATACCTCGCTGCCACTCCAAATTCTTCTATGCGATCGCGACTTCAGAGCCGCGTTCGCGATGCACAGCCTCACCACACTACGCGATCGCATCCCTGACTCTGTGATCGGGAAGAACAAACTCAACCCTGCCACCAACAAGCCTACGTGATCGCGGATGAAGCCCTGCGATCGCGTACAAGGACACCAACAACAGAAACACCAAATTTTCAGCACACTCCTATGACCAAAAATGCATGTTTGAGCATCCGAAATACATCCGAGGCCCCCCAGACCTCAACCAAACCTACCAACACATCCCATAGCATCATTCAAACTTAGTCGAGCCTTCGAAACACCAAAAACAACACAAAAACACCAAAATCACATCGAATTCAAGCCTATGAACTTTGAAATTTCGAAATTCCACCAACGATGTCGAAACCATCCAAAACACCTCCGATTGACCTGAAAATTTGCACACATATCCAAAATGCCATTACAAACCTGCTTCGATTTTCGGAATTCCATTCTGACCCCGATAGCCTATCTTCCACTGCCGACCGGAATTCGCCAAAAACTAACTTTCGCTAACTCAAGCCTAATTCTACACTGGACATCAAAAATACATTATGAACACACTCCTAAGTCCCAAATCACCTAACGAAGCTATATGAACCATAAAATCTACATTCTGTTGTCGTTTACCAATAAGTCAACTCCCAGTTGACTTTTTCAACTATTAAGCCAATTTAAGAGACTAAGTGTCTCAGTTCTCACCACGGCCACTCCGAACCCGAGCCAGCCAACCTAACAAAACACACAAAAGCTGAACCACACAAAAATGAAGCAGAAATAGGGGAAACAGGGCTAAACTCTCGGAACGACCGACCGGGTCGTTACATTATCCCCCACTTAAACATACGTTCGTCCTCGAACGTGCCTAGTGTTGTTCCAAAAACCGCCAAAATTGTCGTGTAACCTACCATGCACATACCCGAGGTGATCCCACGTCACCCTATCCCATGTAGGTCCAATAGCACAACATAGATGAAATTTCAAAATCCATCCTGACCCATAAACCTTAGAACCAAATTCTCACTTATGAAATAATTTACAAGATCAAAATTTCCACAACTATAAACTGAATAAGTCTGAACACGCTGAATCAAGCCATATACGTAACCCCATATGTAATCACCTAATATACCGCATGACTCAAACACTCATAGCGATAACTTCTAATCACAATAGCTGCTCAAAACAACCCAATACCGATAAACAACCTCTTATCAAGCAAAGCCTCACTTTAACACTTTCATAAGGTGCCGATGATGAAGGAAACACGTAGAAATTAGCAACCATTCGTCCGATCAGCCAGTCATGGAGCTCCTCCTTTCTCCGACAAGAATTATAACAGATTTCTAAGACAACTTCCGATATCATCCTTCCAACTATGCTGTAGTCAACTCTGGTAGTATTCATTCTAGGCGCAGTGACCTCTTCTCATCCAACACGACCACTATGATGACATGACGCATCAATAAAATCCAAATCCATAACCTGTGCAACTCGTGCATTAAATAGAAACATCCCGCGAACTCGAATCATAGAAAAGATTCACACGAGAGGACTATCCTGTCATAAACAATTACCATCACCACACCACGCTAAGAGCCTGACACACATCGTAAAATACAAAACACACGAATCTGACACCAAGGATCATAACTCCGCTACAATGCGTGATCCTATCCAAACGTTGTTCCACATGAAATACTTCAAGCCACCTTGCTCAAAATCGATAACCATGCGCAATCTGACATCAAGTACTCAAAGTGAATTGCCATAACCACGGGAAATCGGAAGTCACCATGCCACACAAACCCGAAAGAACATGACCAATACGTCTCAATCCCGCAATACCCATTACTTACCTTACTCAAATCTCGCTATGAATCCCAAATAGATCCACACCATATGTGCAAAAAACTAACAATCACAACTCCTCACAACACCGAAGGGTAACTCATACACCACTCCAGAACATGAATAAACTCAATGCCAATCGAATGGTACATCCCTCAACTACAAAAATTCGAAGTCAACAATTTCGACCCGGTGAAGAACACACACCCATACCTTGCCTACCAATGAACCCTAAGCCTACTTTGGTCAGCTGCAATAGATAGATAACTCATCGAAAGTTCACAATGACTGAAGCATGGTACATGCTAACATCTGACTAGCTTTGCTTGCATCTTCACAGTCCATAACCACAAAATAGCATGTTTATGAGGACTCTCAGTATCGAATTCCGAATCACCATATCTGATCCCATTTCCACCGCTCGAATATATAACACCTCTAATACTCAATCATTCCACAAGGGATACCCCTAAAATTCTTCCGTGACACCAAGCAACCTTGAATATCAGCAGTGACCCAACGAAAGAGCGCTGTAACACCAATGAAGCACCCTTACTCAAACACATTGCCCTAAATACATTGTCATTTCTGAATGTATACCCTCATCCAGTCACACCAATTAATGATACCATCTACCTAGTCATCTAGAACTGCTCGTGCTGCCTAAGAATTTATGGCCTTCCCTCCATATATGAACTGTAACCTCATACATGCAAATCTCAACCCTACATAATATGCCGCCTCACGCCAGAAGAAAAACATGCATCTCTAACCATGGTAGAAACCATCAAGAACCCTCCGAATCACATTTGTACAACACCAACCGTCAAGACTGAGTCCTTCTAACTCAACCAAGCTACGCATGCCACCAAATACCAAGAGAATTGCTAAGAAACACATGTAACAACTCATTACTTCAACACACCCACATAACTAATCATATCCCTTATCGTTTATCATACCGATCCGACCTACTACTATTTGTCCTATTTATTCAAGTTCCTTCTGACTTACCTTCGAATTGATACTTCTTCTTGTCATAATCCCGCAACTCTCAATCCAAAATCACCACACGAAACTCGAGCATAAAATATACTATCTAAGGCTCATAAGCCGTTGAATACTCTCTCAAATATCCCCAAAAGCACCACATTCAAAATACTTACCCTGAAGAGACTTCCTGCGAATCTAAAGCCATTACCTTCACTTTCCTGATACTAATAGGTAGAGTCCATGAAAATGTAGAAATGCTACAAGTCCTGACACCCTCTAACGCAAATCTCAGTTCTAGCCAAATGCACACCTTGAAAATTCCTAATTGTTATGTATAACCTTGAATCCATCAGAACCATTCTCGAGAGTCATCCACTCTACACAAATCTCAATTAAACTAATCAAACAGATCAAACGACCTGACCACATTTGCACACCAACATACTAGGAAGTAGTCCACATTCGAAGTAACAAGCAAATTCCTACACTGCACACACTACACCTTTTTCAACTACAACTCAATCATTCAATAAAATCCCTTTACCCATAGAGTACTTTACAACCTCTATCGAAAATTCCCATCACTCGAGTCATTCCAAGACTCAACCTCTGGAGATCATAACTGATCCACCAATATACCTCGAACTGAAACCAATACACCACATAATCGTGCAATCAACTTATCATTATCAACCTCCCCACTTGGCTCAAAGCCAACGACCAAGACAAACAATAACTCACAATGCCCATACGATATCACTATCACCATACTGCAGTGAAATTCAACTAAATCCTTCATAAGCTCATATGACACAAACCATCTGATATTCCACATCGTATGCAAATCTCGCATTCACCATTGTAATAGTCATGCCAACTTCCACAAGCGATCTAATCTCAAATTGCAACATATATCAATTTCTGATAAAAGAGGACTTGCCACAGAATCACTTAAGGATCACACAACCTCAGGACACCCCGCGGGAGATAGCCCCGCCTGCTTAGCCTCAAACTGATCTCTCTCTATACCCTTCCAAACATCATAGCTATTACGCAATCACTTTAACCTTCTGCATCTAAACACAACCAACGCCTACCCTCGAGGCATCACAATACGCAGTATAAGAACATGAAGCTGATGACAGAACTAACACTGGAGTTGTGGTCAAAGAAATCTTGAGCTTCTAGAAGCTCTACCCACACTCGTTTGACCACATGGATACCCTCACTAGACACCACGTGTCCGAAGAATGCTACTGATCTGAGCCAAAAATTCACACTTGAAGAACTTTGCATAGAGCTTCTCATCCCTGAATCCTTATAATACCATCCTCAAATGCTGAGTATGTTACCCCTGACCACGAGAGTACGCCAGGATGCTATCAATGAACACAATAACGAAGGAGTGCAATTACTACTGGAATACACCCTTAATCAAATACATGGACGCTACTGGAGCATTGGTCAGCCCAAAAACATCACTAAACACTTATAACACAACATGGAGGTCCACTTCCCTCCACAACTAAACTACATGAGAGGTCCTACAATATACTCGCAACTCAAGGCCATATGTCGTCTCAAGACAGAAGTCTAACACTCAATAGCTCTTGCTACATATCCAGCCAATCCTTTTTGTCACAATCAAACAATATGAACCCATATCACCATCGAATCACACTCACTACATAGTCATCCAGCCACAAAGTCCCACAAATAAGGACACAAACGGACATATAAGTCTCAAATGCACGGCTCACACAATCGGATTCTCAGCACTCAAGCCACATAATAAAATACGGCCTTAAATCCTCCAGACCGGCCCATTATCAACATGCTAAAATTGCCTCTCGCACCTCACCCATGGAAATCACAAGCTGTGGATACACAGATGATACTGAGCGCTCTCGTGCGCACTCGAATACATGAAAAGAATTCAAAGGGTTATGCTTTTGGCTGCATAATTGGATTCGCACGATAAGAATTCCAGAGTGTGAGATTTTCCTAAGGGTTCTGCAGCCTCTCGAAGATAAGTACAGACGTCTCTGTACCGATGCGCAAGACTCTACTAAACCTGCTCATGACCATTAAGTCTTATGTAACCTAGTGCTCTGATACCAACTTGTCACGACCCCAAATCATAAACCGGCCGTGATGGAGCCTATCGTGGAACTAGGCTAGCCAACAATTACATACTTACCGGTTTCTTTTCAAATATTTCCCAAATCATTATCAACGTATCATAAAACATATATAAATCTCTGAATTTTTATGCAAAACAAACAAAGCTAAACAGTCTACACTCATCCCCAAGATCTGGAGCCAACAGGTCATGAGCATCTAAGAATACTACCAAGGATACTACTGTCACAATACATAAATCTCGGAACGGGGAAACAAGTACCAAACAAGGAAGGGAAGCATAGATGTTGTGAGCGCTGAATAGCCACCTCGATGTCCCAACTCCGGCTCCACGCGTAATAAGAAAGCTAGTGCTCGGCACCAACACCTGAATCTGCACACAGAGGTGCATGGAGTAATGATGAGTACGCCAACTCAGTAGTAATGAAAAAAAATTAGGTCTTGAGCAGTAAGAAACACATAGAATCATATCATCAAGTCACAATAAAACAACCTTTCTTTCCAATAGTGTATACAACAAATCAGTACGTTTTAAAAGTCAATTTCAGTAAAACTCTTTTGAAACATTGAAATTTCCAATGACTTCAGTAAAATACCCAAGAAGGATTAGTTTAAAGATGAAATGAATCATAAATATTCACTTAGGTAAAGCAAGTATCATAAAATCGCCCCTCGGGCAAGTCACCACTCAGAATCAGTCACTCAGCATACCTCACAATCATTCATCATCAGCCCCTCGGGCAACCTCACTGTCACTCATGCCTCCCAATCACTCGTCGCTCGGCACTCGCACTCAGTAGGTACCTGCGCTCACTGGGGGTGTACAAACTCCGGAGGGGCTCCTACAGTCCAAGCGCTATAACAAGACAAATCATGGCCTCAATCACTCTGGCACTCGGCCTCTCTCATATCATAACAGCGTAACATGATGCGGCGTGCAGCCCGATCCAATATCATACCCTCACAAATCAGGCCCTCGGCCTCACTCAGTCATCATATACAATGTAACATGCTGCGACGCGCAGCCCGATCCATAATATCCTCACAACATCGGCCCTCGGCCTCACTCAGCCAGAAACCTCTCAAAAAGTCGCTCGGGCTATCAGTAAAATGGGATACTCGACCCAAAATACCATTTTAAATCACAAATAAGATTGAGTTTTGAAATAATTTAAACATAGCATGACTGAGTGTAAAACATGAATCAACACAGTAAGGAATAGTAGTAAATAGCTCCCAAGGGGTCCAAACAGCTCGGCACAAGTCCCCAAACATGGCGTACAACCCAAAAATACGGTAATAGTCTTAAAACACAATTTATCATATGATTTAGAAATAATTACGCAACTCATAGTTGCTACAGGAAGGACAAAGTCCGAATCCCTATTCAGTGCACGCCAACCACTCGTCATCCAGTGTGTGAGTCACTCCCAAAACAGTGAGAAGATGCTAAGTCCGGGGTTTCATACCCTCAGGACAAGATTTAAAGTCATTACTTACTTCAAACTAGCCCGACAAGCTACTCCACAATATTCTTGCCCCTCGAATCGGCTCCCGAATGCTCCTAATCTATCTAAACTAGATTTATCACATCAAAATATGCTAGGAAGATGAAACCCAATCGAAAAATATCAACATTAGGCACAATTCCCGAAATTGGCTAAACTCGACCCCCGAGACCATGCCTCGAAACTCGATAAAATTTACACCATAATGATCCTTATCCTCTCACGATTGGATTTTTATATACTGTCCAAGTATTTCTTCACTGCGATCGCGGGACCACCCACGCGATCGCGAAGAAAAAACTCACCCATGCCACCAACAACAAGCCTACGCGATCGCGGATGAAGCCTTGCGATCGCGTACAAGGACACCAACAACAGAAACACCAGATTTTCAGCAGACTCCTATGACCAAAAATGCCCGTTTGAGCATACGAAATACACCTGAGGCCCCCGGGACCTCAATCAAACCTACCAACACATCTGATAGCATTATTCAAACTTAGTCGAGCCTTCGAAATACCAAAACAGCGCAAAACACCAAAATCACATCGAATTCAAGCCTATGAACTTTGAAATTTCTAAATTCCACCAACGATGCCGAAACCATCCAAAACACCTCCGATTGACCTGAAGATTTGCACACATATCCAAAATGCTATTATGAACCTGCTCCAACTTCTGGAATTCCATTCCGACCCTGATAGCCTATTTTTCAAAGCCGACCGGACTTCACCAAAAACTAAATTTAGCCAATTCAAGCCTAATTCTACACCGAACATCAAAAATACATTCCGAACACACTCCTAAGTCCCGAATCACCTAAAGAATCTATCTGAACCATAAAATCTACATTGCTAGGTCGTTTACCAATAAGTCAACTCCCAGTTGACTTTTTCAACTATTAAGTCAATTTAAGAGACTAAGTGTTTCAGTTCTCACCACGACCACTCCAAACTCGAGCCAACCAACCCAACAAAACACACAAAAGCTGAACCACACAAAAATGAAGCAGAAATAGGGTAAACATGGCTAAACTCTCGGAAAGACCGACTGGGTCATTACATTAGCACCGGTATAACTTATACATTCTTCTTACAAATTATGCAATTGTCATATTTAATACAACATACCAAACAATGGATAAAAAAAAATCTCAGCATAACTAATCTCAACATAACTTATCCCAGCATAACTTATACAAGTATAACTTATCCCGGCATAAGCCGTATTCAAACCGGACGACCCCTTAGGGATCGTTTGGTACGAGATACAAGAGGCTATAGTGCTGGTATAAAAATTTAATGTCACCTTAATACTTTGTTGGATTAGAAATAACTCATCCTCGGATTAAAATTAGTACCGGGTAACTTATACCTTGTAGGGGTAGGGTAATTAGTGTCGGGATAACTTATACCTTCTTCTTAGAGATTATGCAATTGTCATTTTTAATACAACATACTAAATGTTGGATAAAAAATAATACCAAGATAACTAATCTCGGCATAACTTATCCCGGCATAACTTATCGCAACATAAGCGGTATTCAAATTAAACGACCCCTTAAGGGATAAAATAGTACATGTAGTATTTTTGGTGTTGGTATTCTCTTATTTGGTACTCCCTCCGTTCAATTTAACTTGTCACCTTTCACTTCTCGAGAGTCTATTTGATTAATCTTTGAAGTTATATTGGATTAGATATTTTTAATATTTTAAAATTAAATTTTAGATATTCGAAACTATACGAATAGTAATATATTTGTAATTCGTCTCATATAAGTATGGTACAAAAATACATGTTAAAATGTTGATCAAAGTTGATGTAGTTTGACTCTCGAAAAGCGAAATATGACAAACAAAAGTGAACGGATAAAATAGTATTTTTTTTAAAACTATTTATAATTAATACATGTATTAATTATATATTCTATTCGATACTATTTTTATACACAACAAACTATGGCATTAACAATATTATGTAGTTTTTATTACTAGGATAAGCATGTATAAAGATATAACAGCCCTTTCAATACTAGCAAACAACCCCCATTTGCATCTTTATTGTTTACATCTTACCCTTACCTTATGATTTTCATTGGGTCTAAGATTCAGTTGAACTTTATACTCAATTGCATAATCAGTCACTGCCTCCTAAATATCGTAGCATTCTCAAATATCATGCACAGTTCATGTATGAAAACTCCCCAACCTGGGTCATATCAAACATTGGCACTTTTCCTTTTTCTTGGAATGTTAACACCTGGATCAAAGTTTAATCCAACTCTTCACTAGTGTCATCACTTCCAACATCTGAACTATCTATGAATTCCTCATCACCTCCTAATTTTCCAGCATATTTATCTCGTTTGTTCACCCCTATATCTTCGAAACCTCTATCAATTCCAACTTCTCATATTGGTACTCCAGCAATTTCAAGTTATTTCTTCCTTCTACTAGACTTCTTTTTATTTCTACTATCACTTCTTAAAACTCTCAACTCTTCAGCAATCTCACTAAGAATTTCATTTACATCTCACTCACTACTATCTACCTCTAATTCAACCCCTTCGTCACCATCAATAACTTCATATTCTACAAGATCATAATCATCTTACTCAGTAGTAGCATCCTCTACACCACCAACATTAAGTTCTTCGGCAGAAAATCTTCTATAGCGACACCAGCATGAGCTTCTTCAAGTAGAGGCTCTTCAATAAGTTGTTATGTTTTTGTATTATTTTGAACACCTGCAATTATTGCCCTAGATGACTTATTTGTTGAGTCTCTACTATTTTGAGTAATTTTTGGTCCACATAAATATCCAGCTGGGACAAATATGTCAGCAAGCTCATTAATCACATGTAAAACATAAACATCTAATTCCACATCCTTATTGTGACCAATATTATATAATTGTTCAGTATTTTTCACCAACACGAATTCTTTAGTTTTAGGGTTAAAAACATAAAAAATGAAACCCTATAGATGTGTACCCTAGCCCCTTGTATAATGACCAAATTCAAAACGGGAGAAATGATCATCATCAATAAAAAAATTCGTTCAATTCTATATTGGTGACATATTTTACATCTGGAAATTTGGTAAAGGATCCACCATGGTAAAAGCGTACAAGAATAAAGTTGTCTTCAGACATGCTTTACCCTACATTGAGAAAGACAAAGCAAGAAAAAATAAACGCAAGTCAGAAAGATGACAAAAAGAAGAGAAAAAAGTCAAAAACTCGAACTTTAGGCGTGAGATTCCAAAACCCACCTTACTAGCATGCAACCACAATAAACAACAAATAATTGTGGATAAATATGTAAGTAGAGCCTTGATTACCATAACAAAACGAAGACAAACGAATTCAAGTCGGTTGATTCGGGAGGATGAAGAAGCGGTTCATAGTGAAATTCGTCGGGTTAGGGTTTTGTTCATTTTACGGACTGATGGAAGTAAAAAGTAGGGATGAGTAATTCCTTATTAGTGTATAATAAATCATTGTGATGTGTCAACCTGGTATCCAAGTGAATTACGTGGACAATAGATCCACATGGCATACATTTATTCGATGGAAATTACACATCGACGGCGCTTCCACATACGCGATTTTGTTTTAATATGGTCGGGATTTTAGTGTTTAAGCGACACACTAAAGGGTTGGCTGAAGTGGCTATATGGAACGGACTAAAGAATAAGTAGTAAAGTGAAAAGTTGATAGAACTTTAAAGGATTGCCGATGTATTCGGCCTATAATATATGTTATTTTTAATACTCTAAATCAAAGAGTCAGATAAAAAATGATCTCAGCGTAACTAATCTCAACATTACTAATATATTATACTTGATATTATTCTTAAATACCCTACCCAACAATCCCTAAGGGATTTGGTCAATAAATAGGATTTTCCATCATTAACCAAAGAACTCCATTTTCAAGTCCCGAGAATTAAAAAAAATTATGATAGAAAGTGTTTATCCAGTAAAAAAAGACATTATGTGACGAAATCTAGATTAGTCAAGTAGTTGATTTTAAGGATACTGTTTAAAATATATCCAGCTCTTAAAAACTATTTAAAGTTTAGCCAAAATTAATAAATTTCAGACTATTATTGCAGCTACAACTTCTTCTTTAAATTCTTCCACTCATTTAAACTCATCAAATCTGCATTCGAAATGCTTAATGAGTTTGTATTACTAGGTCTTTCTTTATTAGATGCTTAAAGTTTCTGGAATGCAATGTTCAATGCTTTTAAAAGAATAAGAAAATTGAACCAAGATGGTGAAAAAAATGAGGGCAATTTAAATTGCCAAACCTAACTTTAGACCTCCGTTTTCTAACTGTCATTTAAACTTCAAACCTCAGGTTTGATGTTTGATTTTGAGGCGGTTAAAGGTTAAATACTCTGTATATTTCGACTATTTTTTTAAATAACGATCATAAAAACGGCTATTATGCACTTTGTCCATTAGTCAGGTCAGTGAGTTCGAATATTGGATGATTATTAAATCATAAAAGATCACTTAAAAGAAAACCATATATATAATCGATTATAAAACTTAAAATTAGTGACCACTCCCTCCGTTTCAATTTAGATGAGGTAGTTTGACTCGTCATAGAATATAAGAAGAAAAAGAAGACTTTTGAAATTTGTAGTCTTGAAGCTTAAGGGGTCATAAAATTTGTGTGGTTATAAAAACTTCTCATTAAAGGTAAATGAATAAAATGAAGAGTTTAAAGTTAAATTATTTCTAAATTTAAAAATATGTCATTTATATTAAAACAGATTAAAAAGAAAAATAGTATCTCATTTAATTTGAAACGGATGAGTAATAAATAAGACAAGTTGCCTAATAGTGACACTCATTGTACAAGAGATTAACTAGTAGTGGTAATTAGTTTGCTGTTTTAGACTCTTAGTACAGTCGAGTGCTTTCCATATTGACACATTTGGTAAAATTGGAAAGAGATTAGCCTGACGTACATAGCTAGCTAGACTCAGTTAGAACTTTTAATTTTTTTATTTTTAGCATAATCATGAAAAGAATAGTACTGTAATATTTGCTTTCACCATCTATGGATCTAAACTCTACATGCAACTGCCCTAATAAAATGATTGAAAGCAAATTCAGATATGGTGGACATTCTAATACTCCATCTATTTCAATATATCTCAATTTATTTTCTTTTAGGTTCGTATAAAAAAGAATGACTCTTTTCTTTACATGAAAATAATTTATTTTTATGTAATAATATATAGTCACACAAAATATGTGTATCTCATTTTACACTATAAATTTAAAAATCTTTTTTCTTTTCTTAATCTCCGTACTCAATCAAATGGGTTCACAATAAATTAAAACGGGGGAGTAATTATATTCTAAGCGGTTGAGATTAGAACTCTAATTAGAACTCTAATACTCCTTCCGGTACACAATAAGTGATCAATTTATTTTTGGCACGCCCATTAAGAAAATACTAAATTCAATATAAAAATACCTAGTATGACTAAACTACCCTTAATTAAATATTTAATTGAGGAGTAAGAATTTTTTTTAGGGATATGTACATAAGGGTAATTTTGTAAAAATAAATTAAATTCTTTCTTGATTATATAAATGGATATTTATTTTGGACCAAAATAAAAAAATAAATTGGTCACTTATTATAAACGAGAGAGAATAATAAAATTTAATAGTAGAAGAATATCTTGAAGTAATTAAGTTGCCAAATAAGGCAAAGCAAATTGATTATATGGGAGATTCGAAAACTTACTACGTACAATCATTTTTACTGATATTGCTATCCTTGAAGTATTTAGTATCTTCTTTTATATGGGGACTTGGATCAAGATGTGGAGCTTTTTGGGATCCGGAAGATTAATTAAATTTGAAAACCTTTAACAGTCCTCTCCTTTACTTAATTAGCCCCTGAAAAACTGCAACGTGGTGCACCAAGTTTTTACTATTTGCGGGAATAGGAAAGGTCCGGACCATAAAAGTATGTTGTATGTAGTCTTATCCTGTATTTCTGTAAGAAACTATTTTTACGGTTCGAATCAATGACATCTCGATCATATGGCAACAATTTTATCAGTTACGCCAAGATTAATAGAAACATTTACTTATGTAATAGGATTATAATCTATGTTGCGCCGACTCTCCAAAATACTGTTGTACTCTTGTCGGATCCTCCAAAATTATACTATTTTGGGAGGATCCGACACGGTCCCGACAATATTTTTGGAGTGTCCGAGCAACATAGATTAAGAAGATTTTTGGTAATATAACAATGTACAAAATAGGAGAATCAGCTGCGAGTTTCCCCCGGAAATGTTTCAAAAAAATAAAATAATAGGAGTAGATGATAATTCATAAAGAGTAAAATGGTGGTACTTTTTTCTCCTGTGCTGGCTCGATTCAAGTAATCTACTAGCCCTTAAATCATGATGAAATGTCACAACAAAGTAACCTAATTCATTTGTCTTTTGTTTCTTGTTGATTAATGTAGTATCCAATGTCTATTTTATATGTTCAGGACACAACCTTTTGAGGGGAAAGGTCCCTCAAACTTCATGCTTAACTAATTTTTTCGATCCACAATAAATAATTTTTTGGTTGTTTTTACACAAAATAAGAATTCACCTTTTCATATTAATAATTTACTATCTCTTCACGTAAATACTTCTAACATACACTTCAACACTATTTACTTACTCATAGGACAATGTAGAAAAAAAATTAATTTATTCTTGAACTCCGGAACAATTAGATTTTGGACCACAAAATAAAATATCAAAAACTCATTCATTGTGAACCGGACGAAATATAATTATATAAAGGAATTAATTACAAAAAATTTACATTTTCGCTACCATTCAACTAGTTATAGTAGATTATTGACTCTTCTATTTTTATTTTTCCGAGGTTATGTACTCTTTAGTCTTTGTCAATGTGACTAGATTCAACAGACTATAGACAATACTTACACTTGGGGGTCATTTGATTGGGTAACAACTTATTTTATGATTAATTATTCGGAAATAGTTACCCCACCTTTTCATTGAGATCAAAAATACTACAATTTGAAAATAACTAATTTCGGGAATAGTTATATATCACAATTTTATTTCAACCAAACATAAAATAAACTCATCACAAATTTAATTTCGAAATTAACTACTCCCTTCGGTCCAAAATAAGAGATTTTTTGGATGTTTTCATACAAATTAAGAAATCTACCTTTTAGCATTAATTAATAATAAAATTGATCATATTAACTTTTATTATCTCACATAAACACTCCTAATACGTACTCCAACACTATTTACTCCAAAGGCAACGTAGGAAAAAAATAATTTATTCATTTTTAAAATTTGAAAAAATCACTTATTTTGAACCACCAAAAAAATACTAAAAAATTATTTATTTTGGACCGAAGGGAGTATCACTTATCCCTCATATCAAACGAGTCCGGAATGTTAACTTAACTGGATAATATAAAAACACCATTTCATTTACAAATTAGCCTTATAAAGTTCTAAAGCACCCATAAAGTGTTCGTACATTGACGAAATGGGAATGGAAGCCTACTCTCTAATTTCGTTCAAACCCCAATAATAATAAATCAATATAAAATGTTGATGAAGATATGTGAATAAAAAGCACTTTCTTTTTTTGTAAAATAATAATAATAATAATAATAATAATAATAATAATAATAAATATAATAATAATAATAAGTAAATTGTGAAGATTTTACCCACTTACTTTACCAAACCTAATGGCAGACGTTTTGGCATCATTTAAGAAGGGGAGGCAGTGTAACAGGAATGTACAACATTTTCAGTGAAGGCAGACGTTTCTTGGTCAAAAACTTTGAAAAACCTGACTTCGTATGGGAAAACTAGCCAACTGAAAATATGAATAAGCTACCGTTTAGTTATAGATTTTCAAATTTATTTTAAAAAATATGATTTGGGTAAAATTTGATTTGAAGATGAAAATGTGTTTGGACATACATTTTCAAAACATAATTCTCAACTTTATTTTAGAAAAACATCTATAAAATTTCCAAATTTTAGAATTTGAAATTTTGCCAAAATGTGAGCAAAATTTATGGCCAAACATGAGTTTGCCAAATAAATTTCAAATTTATTTTGACAAAACTCATGACCAAACGTGTCCTTAAAACTCTTTAAAAAGATCACTCCCCATTTTCAGTTACCTCCAACTTCAATAACTTATCTCACTTAGCTGTGGTCCCATGTTTTCAAGGCAGAGCTGAGTTAGAGTTTTGCTTACAGAGTTTGACCAATTTTATAATATTTGCTTATATCTTGTATTTGTGTAAGAAATTTTATTAAATACTCTATCCGTTCACTTTTACTTGATACGTTTTGACTTCACACTCCTTAAAAAATAATAAATGAAGTGCATAATTTACCATGATATTCATATTAATATGTGTATTAATTGATGCATATATTATTGGATATGAGAAAATGATTTGAAATGAGTAATAAATACTATGGATATAACAAGATCAAAATTTGTCTTCTCTTGATATGCGTAAAGTGACAAGTAAAGATAAAAATCTATTTTTAGTATACCTGCCAAGTAAAAGTGAACGGAGGAAGTACATATAAATATTTAATTATGCACTCAGTAACTAAGATAATATTTGGCCAAAAAGTATAATTTTCGGTTAAAACTATTATATTTATATAATGATGGGTTAAACCTAGTTAATGATAGTATCTCTAAATGCAGATCCAAAAAGCGGGGATAACGTGGGACAGATCTAATGGGAGATTGACAATAACATGCATTAAATATTCAAAAAAGTATGATAAATAATGGAGGAATAGCTAGCAATAAATGGCATTTAAGAAAATAGGAGGAGTGATTCACCCAATAAAGAATGAACTACATAATTGTTCCTCCTGACAATGATGAGTGACAAATAAATCCTAGAATGTTCGAACTATTCTCGAATCTGATGAAATGGTATGGAATAATATGAACAAGAATCTTGATGAAAAAGTGATGATAGGTTATAATCTCGTGTTTTAGTCGCTTATCGCTCTCTAATTTACGATACTTTTATTGTGTTTGAGCTTTAATCGCTAGTGTTTTGCACTTATTGTGTGTTTTATGCCTTGTAAGAGCGATTCTGAGTTATGTAGATGTTGTGGAACTAATTTGAGCTATTTGAAGCTTTGAAGTCTGAGTAAAAGCCCAAGGGTATTAAGCTGGGATCGTGTTCGGGGTCGAGGCTCGCAAAAATTCAAGGAAGAAGCTACAGCTGAAGAAATGCACTAGTGTGAGGCACTCTGCGACGCATTAGTGTAATATTATGCCAGATATTTCCAAAGTTCAGAAACTGAGTTGTTTTTGGTTTGACAGGAAAAAGCATTAGTGCGACGCACGAGGCGACGCACAGTGCGACACATGAAAAGCAATAAGTTTGCAAGTTTCCTATTTCGGCAGGGAAAATGAGATTTCAACTTGGCCCAACCTACTTGGTATAAATATATGTAAAAATATTATTTTGAGGACATCTAACATACTTTGAAGGAGAATTCATGTGGGGGAACACATACCACGCTTGGAGGGGGTTTCTAAGTAGTTTTTCTTCTCTTCTCTTCTTTTAATCTCATAGTTTATTAGTTCTAGAGTTTTGGGTATTGCATGAACGTTGTAGCTTGAAGCTTGAATTGTTCTTATTATTTTATCACATTGGTTTATTTATTCAATCTTGCGCATAATTATTTGATTGCTTGATCACCAATTGAATACTATATACGAATCAAGGATTGAACTCGGGAGAAGGAATTCTAGATTGCATATTGAATACTATATACGAATCAAGGATTGAACTCGGGAGAAGAAATTCTAGATTGCATATACGATTGATTATAGCGATATCGTGAACTCGAGCATCGGGAATGGATTTGCGATTAGGATAGGAATATACCTAATCGCCTTGCTTGGTTACTATACAGGAATTATTAATGTGTTCTTGTTAATTCTAATTCCATAGGAATATAGGCGTTAGGTTAGTTTGAATAGATGAGTTGTCACGACCCCAAATCCTAATAGGCCGTGATGGCGCCTATCGTGGAACTAGGCTAGCCAACCATCACTTTACTACGCATTTATTCAATTACAAGAGTTCACAATTTAATGATAAACATGCAACCAAGCATAGAATAGTGTAATTTAGTCTTAGCGTCCCAATGATAGTCTAAATAAAACCTTCCAAGACTGGAGTCAATAGTCATGAGCATCTAAGAATAAATAAATCTAAATATGCTAAAACTATAATATAAGTCTCTGAATCAAATGCTAAAACTAATTAAGGAAGGGAAGTAGAGAAGCTGTGGACTCTGGACAGCTACCTCGAAATCCCGTGAACTGCTGCTAACGAACAAGGCAGCTACTGCTCCAAACCGGTACTTGAATTTGTGCACAGAGGCACAAGGAGTCTTTAAGAGTACGCCAACTCAGTAGTAATAAAAATAAATCACAGTCTGAGAAATATAAAACACATAGTACAGATGCACAATTTCACAGCCAGTAAAACACTAAGTCACCAGGTAGTACTCAGCAAATACATAAGTTCAAAAATCGGTTTCCATGAGCCCTTTGAAACAAGTGTACTATCAGTATATCTCAGTAAAATTCTCAGTAAAAACCAGTTTGAAAACGAAGTAAATCATAGTTTGAAAACTCAGTAAAAATCCTCATAAAACTGCCCCTCGGGCCATAATCATTTCTCATAACAATATCTTTCAGTATTAGCCCATCAGGCAACCTCACAATCACTCTGCCCATCAGGCAACCTCACAATCATTTTTATCAGGAAACCTCACAATCACTCTGCATAAGCCCCGCGGGCATCACTGATTAGGTATCTGCGCTTACTGGGGATTTGTACAGACTCCGGAGGGGCTCCTACAACCCAAGCGCTATAATAAGCCACATCATGGCATAGATCACACACAATATAAGCCTCCAACCTCATTCATATCATATCATCGTCACAATATAGGCCAGCAGCCTCACTCAGTCATAACATCCTCACAATATAAGCCAACAGCCTCACTCAGTCAGACACTCTCAATTTTCCCTTCAAGCCATAAATATATCGGGTTCTCGACCCAAAACAGTGTTTCATTTTCAAGAAATAGTATCAAAATACTCTGAGTGTCAAAACAATTTATCAAGAAAAGACTGAGTGTAAAACCATAACATATCAGTGAGGAAAGTATAGTAAACACAACCCCCAAGGGGTAAACAAGTCGGCACTAGGCCCCAAACATGGCTTACAGCCCAAATCATATCAAGTATATATAGTACTATTGGAAATAAGCTTTAAAAGCCGTTTCGCAACTCAATAGTCGCCTAAGTAAGGAATATATCTCCAAATTTTTAACCTTTGCATTTCAAAACCCGTGAACGGGTGCATAGTCCGGGGTTTCATACCCTCAGGACAGGATTTAAAGACATTACTTACCTCAAAACTAGCCCAAATTTACTTCGCAATGCATTTTCCTTTCGAATCAACTTCCGGATGCTCCAAATCTACCAAGTTCAGATTTTTATCATCAAATTATGCTCAAGGAATAAACTCCAATTGAAAAGATATCAAATTTAGCTCAAAAATCCGAAATTGGTCAAAACCTGACCCCCCAGGCCCGCGTCCCGAAACTCAGAAATTTTTATACAAAAGTATTCTTCATTCTCTCACGAGTCCGTACATATAAAGAACATCAAAATCAGAGTTCGTTTGACCCCTCAAATCGACCCCTAAAGGTCTCATAATCTCAAGCCCTAAAACCCAATTTTTCTACTGATTTTCCATGAATTTACACTGGTTTTATGTTCTATAATCACCCATAATCGAGTCTTAATGATCAAAATACTTACCTCTATGAAGAACAAGGATTTCCCTCTTCGAAATCGCTCCCAAGAGCTCTTTTTCGTACAACAATGGTGAAAATTAAGGTTTAAGTCGCGGAGGGTTTAATTATTTAATGCCCAGTGATTTCTTCACTGCGATCGCGACATAAGCCACGCGATCGCGATTCAAAAAACCTCACTCACACGCGATCGCAGCTCTCATCACGCGATCGTGAAGACCATTTGACCTCGCCCCCACACGCCTGCCTTGACCCTACGCGATCGCAGCTCTCTTCACGCGATCGCGATGCCTGACTTGCTTGACCTCTGCGATCGCGAGCACACTTATGCGATCGCATTGTGTAAATCTCACCCCCTATCAAAATGCACTATGCGATCGCGACTCCCTTCATGCGATCGCAGAGGGTAAAAATCTGCTACACTGACACCAGAAAACCAGCAATTGCTCTGAGTCCAAAAATGCCCGTTAACCACCCGAAATCAATCCTGAGCCCCTCGGGACCCCAACCAAACTTACCAACATATCCCATAACATCATTCAAACTTAGTTTCACACTCAAAACACCAATTTTACATCGGATTCAAGCCTAAGAACTTTGATATTTCTAAAATCCACCAACGATGCCGAAATTATCCAAAACAACTCTGATTGACCTGGAATTTTGCAGACAAGTCCAAAAATTATATTACGAACCTGTTCCAACTTGTTAGAATTCCATTCCGACCCCGATAGCCTATTTTCCACTGCCGACCGAAAATCGCCAAAACTAACTTTCGCCAATTCAAGCCTAATTCTACACCGGACATCACAAAAAAATTCTGAACATACTCCTAAGTCCCAAATCACCTAACGAAGCAATTCGAAGCATAAAATCCGCATTCCGAGGTCGTTTACCAATAATTCAACTCTCTGTTGACCTTTCCAACTTCAAGGCTATTTTAAGACTAAGTGGCTAAATTCTCATTATAATCACTTCGATTTCAAGCTTATCAACTCTAACACATCAATAACAGTTAAACCAAGCTATGAAAAAGCAATAGCAGTAATTATAATGCAGGTTCTACGTAACGACAGACCGGGTCGTTACATGAGTAGTACTTCGGGACAAGGCTACGAGTAATATTAACCCCGGCAACCAATAAACCAGATAAATTAATTAGACAATTTAAGTGGAAGACTCAACAGGATTGTTAGCTAACCCATAACTCTAGAATATTGACTCTAATTAAATTCGTTTCTAAGTTCGCCAATTCGTTCCTTTAATATCTTAGTTTGTTACTCTAGATTAGTTTTAGTTAATTATTCAAACTTTAGGATTCGATTGAATAATTTAATTGTTTGGGTTTAATTTAGTTTATAGTTAATCACAAGTCCCTATGGGTACCATATTTGGACTTACAATCCTATATTACTTGTCGACCACGTATACTTGCGTGCGTGTTTGGGAGCAACAAAAGATAATTTTTGTATCTTTGCTAGAGAGAGGGAATCTTTTTCGGAAATTTGTTCTTATCCCTTGAAGATTACATACCCTTTTTAATTATCTCTTGTCCTCTTTATATGGGACATATCCCTAGTAAACCCTAATAGCACATATTCTCTCGATTATCCTATTCTAAAAACTAGCCGTTTGATTCTTTCCGCGGACTTCGTCCTCGACCATCATAAGCATCTCGACCACGCGCTTCGCCATTTCCTGATCGACCTCGACTGATTTTTCCTCAATACTTCTCGCCCTAAATGTTTCATGATAGATTTTGACCTATACAGTTAGTCCATACGCTTATTGAGGTCGTCCTCAAACGACCTCGATGAACGAACTTTGTTGGGTATGATCGAGGTGAGTGGAAGAGTGGGTCGGGCAGTTAGGTTGGGACGAGCTGGCAATGTGGTTTTTTATGAGCCGCAACTTTTGGGGTTGCGTCATTTCTGCGCCAAAATGACGTTATGACATCATACGTCACTATGGCGCGTTTTCCCAATGCTCCACGTCGCTCCCGTGTGACTGACATTTGGAGAGGCCGTTTCGATTCCAACGCTGGGTAATGAGGGAATAATGTCTTGGTTTTGATGCTCGAACTCTTATAAATAGACATGTGATGATATTCATTTGTTCTTTATGTGTTTTTCTCATCAAACCTTGTGACTTCTTCTCCTTCCTCTTTTGATGTGAGTCTTTTTCCTGGTTTTAGTGCTTCATGTTGTTTCCAATTCTTCTTTTCCTGAATATCCTTTTCTCATCAAAAATATGTCTAATATATTCTCTAATTCCGATGTGGGAACTGACCATGTCCCTTTGGCGGTGCTTATGCCTCCTCACACTGATGACGTCTTTGTCGCCATTGAAGATGAGAACTTTCATACGTTGGAGGAAATGATTCCCCGTCACGAGAAAGTTAGGTCTGATTTTTCGAAGGCGCCTGAAGGTGAGAAGGTTTTTGAGTCGGCGATGAAAGGGGTCGATCTAGCAGAGCTTAGGGCAAAATTCAACATTCCTGCCCGCATCGATTGATCCTTGTTGGGCGTGATGTGGTACACATCCACCACCCCGACTATTGCACGTTTTATGCATATTCCTTCCAGGTTGGCCCCGCTCTTCCTTTTCTCCTATTGGCAGAGGAATTATGTCATTACTATGGCG
This sequence comes from Nicotiana undulata, assembly GCA_005239495.1. Lineage (NCBI taxonomy): Eukaryota > Viridiplantae > Streptophyta > Magnoliopsida > Solanales > Solanaceae > Nicotiana > Nicotiana undulata. The sequence goes on from ML278533.1 coordinate 40,303, forward strand.
TGTGCCCGGATCAACTCGCACCACATATCTACAAGCTCATCAGGATGGTTACTAAATTTGCGGAGTTAGCCGTGGTCGAGATCACACTTCGGCATTTGATGCATCTCTTTGCCCCTATTTCCTATAGGGGACAATGTTGAACCTTTGCCATCGAGGAGGCAAATGTCTGGTGGTGAAGATGGACGACAAGGAAAATTGTTAGTTTCGGCATAATTTCTTCTTTGTCATAACCGAAGACGTGGTGGCCAATGCGGACGGCATACTTGAGGCTTGGAACTACACACGTAAGTGTCTATTCTTCTTTTGTTACAACATTTGATCTGTCTGCTTTAGTCGTAGGCTTTTAAATTTTATCCCTTCATTGTGCAACCAAGACTACACCCCCTCCTTTGGTCGGGGACATTTCTGACTGGGTTGGCCAAATTCTACCTCACATCGTAGGAATTCGTGAGTGGCCAAACTTTTTGAAAAAGTTCGGGGCTGATCCTTCCTTGGCTGGTGAGTTTATCTATATATGTTTTTGCTGTTTTGGCCTCATGGTCGCCTACGTATTATAGTTTGCTCTTGGTTGTGATAATAACCTTGCTTTGATTTTTTCTTTTTTGGCCCGAGGATCTTCGAGGAGGCCGAGGGCCTTTCCTCCTGTGTTTCTTAAGAGGAATGTTGCCTCATCTTCGACGTCTATTTCCGTTGTGACCGCGGCTAGACTTGCTCGATCATCTGCTTTTGTTACTTCCTCAATCGCCCCATCTACTGTTCCCTCACCATCGGTTTCTTCTCCGCCTGCAGATATTTCAATAACGGAGCTTCTGACTATCCCTTTGCACCTTTTAGTGAATGAGGAGGAGCAGGAAAAGTCGCCGAATGAAAGGATTTTGTTCCCCCAAAAGAGAAGATCGGTGGAAGTTGGTGATGGGGTCGCCTGGGATGTGGCTTCAGCAAGGGTAGATTTTGTCATCCGTGAGACAATGACCATAGTACTTGAGGACGATGTTGAACCGATATCTGATGTTTCGATACCGGACGAGGCCGTTGAGGACTTACCTCTTCCTTTTACAGCGGTAGGAACAGAAGGGCCGATCGCTATGGCTTCTGATAATTTGCAACATGAGGGGCCGTCGACTTCGCAGTCGGCTAACGATGCTTCTTTGTCGACTGAGGGGAAAGGAAAAAGCGTTGTCGGGGATGGCTACGAGACGGGTTCTGATCTCCATACTGACGAGATGAGGGTGGTAGAGGAGGGATTTACCCAGCTGGAGGTGAGATTGGAGGGGTCTATGCGGACTATTGCGATCCCCATGGATCGGTATTAAATGATACTGACAATGTGGTTCCTTCCCTCAGTCCCTTTTTTTCCAACATGGAGAGTCGAGCTCTCTAAGAGTTGAAGGATGTTACATTATCGAGGAGCATAGTCGGCCTCGCTCTCAAGGTAAGTTTTTCAACGCTTCTGTTCGTTATGCTCAATGTTTAGGCTTTGTTCCTATTCTATCTGTTTTCTTTTTCCTTCTTTTTCAGACCATGATCTTGGAAATTGAAAGTGCTCGAAGAGAGGAACGTCGTAAGGCTATTTTTATAAAGTTGCGGCGAAAATACCGTGAGTACTGTGGCAAGCACCAAGAAATCTGTAGGCGGTTTGGTGAGAATGGAAATTTCCAGGCTCTTCAAGATGAACTAAAGGAGAAGAATGACGAGCTGGTGAGGGTCATCGAAAAGTGCAGCGCCATCGAGGGGACGCTAAAAAATAAAGAGGAAGAGTCTGAGGTTTTCCTGGGGGTCGAAGCCCAGTGCGGCGACCTCCAAGCACAGGTGGTTTCTTTGCGCGCCAACTTGAGGAGTGGAAATTCAAAGAGGATTCTCTAAGCGGCAAGGTCACTGAGAAGGTAGAGGACCTTGAGAAATCTAAGTTTGCTCGGTCAGGGGCTTTGAGGAAGACGGAAGCTTTGGAGGTAGTGATCCGTATTCTTCGCTCTGAGCGAGAAATTTACTTGGAGACTGCCAGGCTTAAAGAAGAGCGGCTTGATGAGAGGATTTGGGAGTTGGAGAAAGACAACTCCCTCTTTTGGACCAGGTAGCCGCCTTAGAGATAAGACTCAAATGTTTGCACAACCGTCATCTTCTCACACTTCAAATTTCCCAAACGTTCCCCCGGGCCTGTACGAGGAACGGATTCACGTTGAGGCCCAGTTGTAAGTGTTCCGAGATTTGCATGTGGCAGGGTGTGTTCCTAGGGACGCCCTTGAAGATGCTCGTGTTAAGGCCCGTGAAGCTCGAATGGCTTACGGATATGATCCTTCTACACTGGAGGCCGATGACGATGAGAAGGACGCGGACGTGGATTATAATGAAGAGAACTCCTAGTACAAGAACTCGTACCCTGAGGGCGGTTGTGTTGGTCATGGTGCATATGGTCGAGCCATGGCATTGATGGTCCTGGTGGTGACCAATAGTTTTTCTTTTTCTTCATTTCTTTTGCTGCAAACTTGTGCGTTTTTTGTAGGCGTCTTTACAAGCCTTTGTAAAAATATTCTAAGTAGGGAATGCCGACTTTGTTACTTGTATCTGATTCTTTTTCTTTGGTTCGCGCTTGTATGCTTTTTATTTTTCTTGGTCATAATCATTTATCTCGAATAAGGTTGAATATATCCTAAGTTTAATTACGGCCGAGGATTGGCAGTGTTAGTTCGAACGAGGTCGAACCAAAACCCAAGTTTGATCATGGCCGAGGGCCGGTAGATGTTAGTTCGAACGAGGTCGAGCATGTCCTATATTTAATTATGCCCAAGGGCTAGTTAGGTGTTAATTCGAATGTGGTCGTTTAACCTATGTTTAGTTATAGCTGAGGGCCAGTTAGGTGTTAATTCGAATGAGGTCGAATATAAATTATGTTTTGTTATGCCCGAGGGACAGTTAGGTTTTAATTCGAACGAGGTGGAATATAACATATGCTTAGTTATGGATAAGGGCCAGTTAGGTGTTAATTCGAACGAGTTCGAATATAACCTATGTTTTGTTATGGCCGAGGTCCAGTTAGGTGTTAATTTGAACGAGGAGAATATAACCTATGTTTTGTTATGGACAAGGGCCAGTTAGGTTTTAATTCGAACGAGGTCGAATATACATATGTTTAATTATGGCCGAGGGCCGGTTATGTGTTAATTCGAACGAGGTCAGATATAACCTATGTTTAGGAATATATGCCTTTAGGTGCGACATTTGTCGACGTTGTGAACTTTAAGGTAACATTTCCTTGGTTGTATATATGGAGAAATAGAAATAAACTTCATCAATTTGTGTTGTGTTCATAGCTTTGGAGAAATTTACCCTTTTTTCGGGCGTTGGCTGGCGTTCCAGTCTCAGTCCTAGTTTAACTAGTCCCTTCATTGGTCGACCTGGAGAAGTCTTGAGAGGTCGAGCAATGAACTAGCCAACCTATGCCTCCATCTATGCGCGCTTCGACCTGAAGTGTCCCCTTCGTCGCCTCGTTAAAAACCTCCTTGAGAAAACCTAATTCGTACAAAACTCAAGTGAGGGGAAAATGAGTGATTTGGGGGGCCCTTTATCTCTTAAAATTTGAAGTACTTTATGTGGGTAATATTCTGGTTATTTTGTGGTAGCTTTCCTTCAATTGTTTCCAATTGGAATGACCCTTTGTTCGTTGTTGCCGTAATTTTGTACGAGCCATCCCAATTTGTTCCCAGTTTACCTTCTCGTGGGTCTTTGCTTGCTTATGTTTTAGGTTTAAGCGCGTAGTCCCCGACTTTGAGTGGAATGACCTTTGACTTTTGTAATAATAGCGTTCTTCTTGTTGTTTTTGGGCAATCATCCTTACGTAGGCCATATCTCTTTGTTCTTCAACTTCGTTGAGCTTATGCCTTCTACTTTCATCGTTCCTTGGTCTGCTCTCATGGGAATATCTTAGGCTGGGCTCCCCGACTTCGACCGGTATTACTGCATCAGTCCCATAGACTTGGTTGATAACGAGTTGAGAATCACATCGTGGTCTTAGCCGTTTCGCCCCGTGTTTGGCTGCTAGTCTCAACCATGCAATTATGGCCTCGTACTCGGCCTCATTATTAGTCATGTCTGGGCACCTTATGGACTGGAGAATCACTTCGCTGGTTGGGACTTCGAGTACGAGTCCCAGTCCCGACCCTGATGCGTTGGTTGCATCGTGATTGTACAGGACCCAGAGGTCTTGTATTTGGGTAGAAGCATGGATGGCTTATTTTCCGACTTCGGGCATTATTTTTGCGTTGAGGTCGGCGACGAAGCCTGCAAGGACTTGTGAATTTATCGTTATTTATGGATGATATGTGATATCATGCTCCTTCAGTTTGATGGACCATTTGGCCAACCTGCTCGACAGCTCGGGTTTATGAAAAATACTTCTTATGGGGGAAAGTCAAGACGTTCGAAATGGGGTGGCATTGGAAATACGGTCTAAGTTTTAGTGAAGCTACGACTAATGCCAGAGCTAGTTTTTCGAGGTGAGGGTATCTCGTCTCGGCGTCGACTAGTGTTTTGCTAATATAACAGATGGGAGACTGTGTATCTTTATTTTCTCAGACCAGGACTGCGCTCACAGCTACTTCAGATACATCGAGGTAGACGAGGAGACGTTTCCCCGACTCTGGTTATGAAAGTAATAGTGGCGATGAAAAATATGCTTTTAATTCCTTCTGGGTTTGGACGCACTCAGAATTCCATTGGAGGCCATTATCCTTCTTGAGTACGCCAAAAATTCTGTGACATCTATCTGATGATCGTGAAATGAATCTTGAAAGGGCGGGGATACTACAAGTTAACCTCTGAACCTGTATTTTGGTGGTTAAGTGTTCTTGTATTCCTTTGATGGCTCTGATTTGATCAGGGTTGACCTCGATCCCCCGTTGCGACACCAGAAAACCTAGAAATTTTCACGAGGCCACGTTGAATGCACACTTTTGGGGATTCAGTTTCATTCCGTACCGTTTGAGTATGTCGAAGGTTTGTCTTAGGTGGTTGATGTGATCCTCTTTTATTTTAGACTTGACCAGCATGTCATGTATATAAACTTCCATCGTTTTGTCGAGTTGCTCTTTGAACATCCTTGTCACTAACCTTTGGTAAGTGGCCCATGCATTTTTAACCCTAATGGCATGACCCTGTAGCAGTACGTCCCCTAATGGATGATGAAAGTGGTTTTCTCCTAATACTCTCCTTCCATGAGGATTTGATTATAGCCCGAGTAGGCGTCCAAGAAGCTCAATAGTTCATGCCCAGCCGTTTCATCGATGAGTTGGTCGATATGGGGTAACAGAGATGAATCTTTGGGGCATGCTTTGTTAAAATCTGTAAAGTCTAGGCACATCCTCCATTTCCCGTTCTTCTTTTTCACCATGACCACGTTGACGGCCCATTGGGGGTATTTCGGCTCCCTGCGGAGCCGTTTTCCAATAGTTTTTCCACCACTTCGCGTACCACATCATTAATTGTGGAGTTGAACTTACGCCTAACCTGCCTCACCGGGATGGAATGGATCGACATTCAACTTGTGCGTGGCGATTTTCTTCGGGATACCATGCATATCTACATGGCTAAAAGCAAACAAGTTCGTGTTAGTAGTGAAAATTTGACGAAATTTACCTGGTTCCTAAAGCTTGCAGTCGATGTAAGCTTTCTTGTTGTGGTCGTTGCTGTCTAATTGAACTTGGTCGAGCTATTCTACGATTGATCCTGCGGCTTCAACCATATCGGGGTCTTTGATGACGATTTCACTGTCATTGCGCATCGACCTCGACCCTATTGATTGCTATGCCTCTTTTTCTTTGTCCTTCGTTTGTTGAGTGGCCGTGCAGTCTAGAGCGATGCAGTAGCATTCTCGGGATGTGTGTTATTCCCTTCGTATACTAAATATTCCCCATGGAGTTGGGAATTTGATGACTTGGTACAAGCTGGAAGGGATGGCTCTCATGGTATGTATCCATGGTCGCCCAGTTATGGCATTGTGTTGTGTCCTGGTCCATGATATGGAATATGGTTTGAAGAGTGATGCCACCAACCAGGACGGTGAGTGTGATCTCGCTGGATGTTCAATCCAATGCATTGTTAAAACCTTCTAGCGTGATGCAGCGCGACACTATCTTATTTTCGAGTTTCGTTTGTGCAAGTACTCGAGGGTGGATAATGCACGCGTTGCTCCCATAATCTACCATAAAGCGTCTCACATTGGTATCTAAAACTCGTAAAGTGATAACAAGGACATCATAGTGAGGGAAAAACCAACCGTTGGTATCTGACTTATCGAAGATGATATTTTCTTCGAGTTCATCATACCGTTCGTGGGTGATTGGCCGTTTGAGCTTGTGGTTGTAATGAACTTCACATTGTTGATGGAAGCATCATCACTGCTGCCGATGATCATGTGAATAGTGCGGGTCGACGAGGGTGTTTTCGGCGGTCCTTGATGGTTTTCACGACCTCTGGCAAAGTTTATCCTTCCTCGGTCACTCAGCAACTCTTTGAGGTGCCCCTATTGTAGCATGTTTACGACCTCTTGTCTTAGGGAGATACAATCCTCGGTTTTGTGTCCTCACTCTTGGTGGAACTCGCATAGGGCGTCCGACTTTCTGGTATTCGAGCCCAACTTCATCTTTTGAGGCCACTTCACCTTTGGTACGAGCTTCTCTATGGCGTAGATTATTTCTGTATGTGACACACAAAACTTGTGAGCGGATAATAAAGGGGGCATACCTCTTTCGTTCTGGTGAGTCCCTATTCTTGATAGGGGTGGGCCCTATTCGTGGCAGGAGGAGAACGCAATGACGGTCCTAACATATGGTAGATGTTGTTCCCTATTGGGTCGCGGAGCTACAAGGTCCCTTCAGAAATCATTTCTTCGATCTTTTCTGGATTCGGTTTGTACCGAGGTCAGTCAATGAGTCGACCTATTAAGGTCGTCCTCCTCTGCTCGGAGCTGTGTATTTCATCCCAATTATTTGGGGAGTACTTCATAAGTCGACTTAATAACTTTCTTGTTTCCCTTGAACCATTTCTACTCAGTCCGTTCTGAAAAGCTGCGAGCACCATCCCTTCCGATACATTCGGCAAAGTTCATTCTTACTCGGTTGAACGGGGCGAGAAAGTCCCACAATCCCTCTCCCGGAGATTGTTTGATAGCAAATATGTCGTTACCCTCGCCTCGGCCTTCTTGGCCTCAATATGGGCCTTTACGAACTTGTCGGCCATTTCTTCGAAGGTTTCAATGGAACGCGGGGGTAGTTGTGAATACCGTGTTAACGCTCCCCCCGTGAGGGTCAGGATACTTGTTCCTTGGCGAGATCATTGTCTTTCACGGCGGTGACGTAGTGAGCCTCATGGTGTTCGAGGTCGGTCGTGCCATCATATATTTTCAGATAGGGTGGAATTTTAAAGGTCTTTGGTATGGCATGCGATGCAGAGATAATGTGGGACAAATCTAGTGAGAGATTGACAATAACATGCATTAAATATTCTAAAAGCTATGATCAATAATGGAAGAGTATCTAGTAATAAATGTCATATAAGTAAATAAGAGGAGTAACTCACCCGATAAAGAATGAACTAGATGATTGTTTCTCCTGCCAATGAGGAGTGACAAATAAATTCTAGAATGTTCGAACTATTTTTTGATCTGATGCAAAAGTGTGGAATAATATGTACAAGAATCTTGATGAAAAGATAACGTTTGTATCTTTTCTAGAGGGAGAGAATCTTTTTTGGAAACCTATTCTTATCCCCTGAATATTACATATTTTTTTTCCATTAGGGATAATACATAATTACCCTATTGGGGTTGTACCAAAGTGCCAGTTGCACCCCTTAAAAATACGGGTGTCCTATGACCCCCTGGACAGGTATACCACCGGAGGTGATGACTCACAAAATGAATGAGGATCCTTTATACCCACCAGTCAAGCAAAAGAAAAGGAAGCAAGGAACCTTCAAAAACCAAGTAATTGAAAATGAGGTACAAAAACTTCTAAAAATCGGATCAATACGGGAGGCAAAGTACCTTAACTGATTAGCTAATATAGTGGTATTTCCCAAAAAGAATGAAAAATGGCGAGTTTGTGTAGATTATACTGATTTAAATAAAGTTTGTCTAAAAGATTTATTTCCTTTACCGCATACAGATAAATTAATTGATTCTACCGCATGTCATGAGCTATTGAGTCTTTTTAGATGCATATTCAGGTTATAATCAAATAAAGATGGATCCCCTAGATGAAGAAAATATTTCGTTTATTACAGACAGGGGAACTTATTGTTACAAAGTTATGCCCTTTGGTTTGAAAAACGTTGGGGCCACGTATCAAAGATTGGTGACCAAGATGTTTCAAGAACACATGGGAAAGACTATGAGAGTCTACATCGATGATATGCTAGTCAAATCTGCACGAGCAGGAGATCACTTTCAACACCTTTCGAGCGCCTTTATTTGAACTGTAATAAATATCACCTTTTTCATTTAGCACAGTCTCAACTAAAATAGTGTATGCCACACACCATTTATATTTTGATACGTGTATTTTATTTTTTTTACTGTATAATTTCCTTTTTTATTTTATCTTTTCTTTTTCTTTTCTTTCATTTTATTCCTTTTCTTTATCCCCACCCCCACCCTACACCACCAACCCTCCTTCTTCTTCCCAGAACTCCCTAGCTATCCCTTTTCCCACCTGATTAATTCTTGTTTTTGGGTTTTTAATTTCAAATTTTTTTATTTATGGCTTCTTCTTTTTCTTGTTACATCCCATCTACCCACCCATTTCTTCATCTTCTTTTTTATATTGTTTTCGGAATCACCATTGTTTTCGGCAAAAAATAAATAGAAAGCTTTCGATGTTTGAAGATTCCTAAGTTTTTTCTAAATCGATGTGGTAGAGATTGTGGGATTTTACACCAATAATATCTCGGGGATTTTTCATTCCAAGAAAAGTTATTGCCTTTTCTTTGCCGCAGACGAAGACGCCCGTTAATTCTGTCGAGCTTGCTAGTGAGATTTCTTTTTCAATATTCTGTTAATTCCGTCGACGACTTGCTATTTTTCATGATATTTAATGGATGAATATATGAAGTGCAATTTCTTTTTTTGTTGAAGAAATTCAGGTGGGTTTGGTGGAGATGTAGGTGGTGAACTGGTTGAAAAGGGACATGTTATTAAAGAAGAAAGAAGAAGAGAAGAAACAAAAGAAAAAGGAAAGGAAAATGACGAAAAGTAAAACTGTTGTAAAACATATAATAATTGTGGATGTCCACTACTCCACTACTTTCAACCATGATGTAAATAACCTCCCACTACTTATTACTTTTATGATTGTAACTCTCATACCTCCAACTCTCCATGTCATATGGGCTAGAAAGGGGATAATGACATCAACTCCAAGTTGTTAAGGGGGGTCATAGGACACTCACATTTTTAAGGGGTGCAACTGGCACTTTGGTACAATCTCAATGAGTTAATTATGTATTATCTCTTTTCATTATCTCTTGTCCTCTTTATATGTGACATATCCTAGTAAACCCTAATAGTGCATGTGCAGATCCTATTCTAAAAAGTAACTGTTACGATTCTTTCCGCGGGCTTCGTCCTCGACCATCATAAGCATCACAACCACGAGTTTCGCCATTTCCTAATTGTTCTCGACTGATTTTTTCTCAATAGTTCTCGCCTTAAATGTTCCGTGGTAGATTTTGACCTATACAGATAAACTGTGAGTTCGTTTTATTTTGTATCTTATTTCAATTTTTTAGTTTGTTAATAAAAAGAATCGTATTTTATATACAGTAGGTTTTAAATTCGACTATATTTTTACTAATACCCATAATTAAAGACGTTATATAAATGGCACGTCATACTTAAATGCACAAGATTCAAACAATATTTTCAATGTATTATGCACATATAAGATCACGAGAGCAAAGATCCTCTTTACATTCTTAAACTTAGTGGATAATCAAACTGAAATACATAAATTAATTTTAGAAAGCATCAATTTTCTGTTAATCATGAGTTGGGCATGAATACTTCAAGGGCTCGTTTGGTACGAGGGACAAGGGATAATTAATTTTGAGATTACTTTTGAGATAAATTCGTTCCATGTTTGGATGAGACTTTTTTTATCCCTAAGAGAGAGTGAAATAAATAATTTCAGAATAACTAATCCTGAGTTATCCCGAAATAATTAATTCCGAATAACTTGTTTCCAACCAAACGACCCCGAGAGTTGCAACTAAATGAAACTTTTCGTACATGCAAAACCTTGATGTCATGAATATCAAGGTCCAAGGAACATTGGAAACCTGCAAATATAAAATGCTCTTTTTTATCATATGGTTACAAGTATTTGGTTTCTTGCTTTTATTTCCCTTATTAATGTGTTATATACCCAGAAATTACTTATTCAAGAAATGCAAGGCAGTTGAATTACCAAAAGAGGAAAATATATTAATATCAGTTACCACTTCTGTTTCATTGGAAATAGATTTTTCAGCAAGTTCTTTTACAGAGGGGAAACAGTAGGGGGGGGAAAAAATGCCCTTCAACTTTCTTGTTTTCTACAGAATGTTTTCAAAGTGAAACTGCTTTACAAATTTCAAGAATGTCAGTCCCACAAAAAGGGGAAAAAGGAACATAAATTTAGATATACACAGAACAATATTTAGTAAGTGTATACCGGTGCACAACTTCACCATTCAATGCACCATCATTAAAACATAAAATAACATGTCAATTCTCAATTAGTTCTTCATTACTTCATATTTTTATATATTCATATTGTATGCGACGCTTACTAACTCATATAATTCATATTCATGTCACGTAAGGCCTATCGAAGAAGAAATCCTTCTTGCAGGGGCTCCTCCATTTTTAAGAAAGAAATTGAGATTTCTAATTAATAACGGAGGGATTCTACAGAGAGGCGGACTCATGTGTATGGGTAAGGGGTCATCGGACTGTTAGGGATATAGTAGATATGTCCTAGATTCAATATCACATGTGATGATTTGAACATAGTTTTGTGAACGTTATTTGATATAAAAATATATATGACATTTGATATTCTTTTATCATAGTTATTATTAATTGTGATTAACTTGATAAGGTCCTTGATTAAATTGTGAAACTTGACATTGTGATGGAGATCATGATAATGAGAGTAAAGTTTCTTATAGTTTAATCTAAATAAGTTCTTGGTCATAGGATTATTAATTTGGACATTAGTAATCCGGTTAGATCAATATTTATGTGATCGTCTTTATGAGATAAAGATTAGTTGATCTCATTAACTAAATCACATAGATAGATGATGCATATAGAGATATGATCATTGAACCGACTCATTGGATAATTCCTAATGGTTAGAATTACCATAAACTGTCAATAGGATATTCTCTTGAAGAATGTGATGTAAGAATTTCCTTTGACCTGAGATCGTCATAGTAATTGACAAGTTATTTATTGTGCTTTGATACTAGACACCTATGGCCCTTGGGCGATAGTTGAAAGGATATTGGGTACGATTAAATACTTGTAGAATTAGTGATTGATCAAGATGGAATCTGTCAACTCTTGGTAATGAGTTTAAGCTCCATGTTGTCATGAATTATAAACGACCAAATTAAGACCTTGGCCAGGGCAATTGAATGAAAGAAGAAAAGAGTTTCTTAGGTCATTCAATGGTCGATTATATTTGACATGAACACATAGTTGGTCGCCTATTTGGATTTGACAGTTGAACCATATCCTAGGGTGATCCAGAGCTATAAGGATAGAAGGAATTACTGCATTATTCTTCTACTGGTTCTTGAGAGTAAATTGTATACTTCATGCTATCCGGTCGTTAAGGAGTGTTGCTAGACGCCACCCTTGATTAGTATATTGATATGATCAATTTACTACCGTTTTAGTATTGAACCTATGGGGTCGCACACTAACGAGTGTTCTGATCTTTGCTAAAGGATTAATTAACTTTATTATTTGATAATTAAATTAAAGAATTTAATTAGTCAAATAAATTTAGTTATTAGTCCAAATAAAATATTATTATATTCTCTTCTAGCACAGAGGATATAATTAATATTGTGAACGAATTGAATATTTCTATTTGAAATAGAAAATTAAATTATATCTCTTGATTTAAATATATATGTGATATATTTTAATATTATTTATATATGAGTATATATAATATTAATATAAAAGGCTTATGAGTTAGAATCCAATTTTGAATTGGATAACTAACGTAAAAGTCCATAAGGACTAACCAAAGGCTGTGCCGTCAATCCCACTCATTTGGGATTGCAATTCCCTACGAAAATAAGGTAAAGTTTATTTTGGAATAAACTTTTACCTTAAGTAAATCATTACCTCAACCAAATAGGAATAGAGTTTATAGGTGATGCTATATAAAGGGTGATGGAAAATATTTTCAAAAAAAAAAATTCTTGAGAAGAAAAACCACTTTGTGAAAGTGAGAGTGCAACACAAGCCAAGAGAGAAAATACATTACAAGAAAAGTGTTTTTTGTTCTTCTAACATTGAGTTGAGATTTTTGAGAAAAATTTCAGCATAATATTTTGTTCAATTTGTTCACGGGTTTCATTGATCAAAGAGTTGATAGCAAGGATCGATCTCGGTGTGGATACGCATAGAGTCTTCGCACTATCGAAGAAATTTTGAAACGAGACTCTCTTCACCAGGTACGTCTTAGATCCGTTCTTTGACATGTAAATAAATTTTAAACACGAAAAGTTCTGCCTAGGATTGTTATTGTCTTTCGCTGTGTGTTACGAACATCTATATGCAATCCTTCACGGACCCCGTAAACTTCGGCCTAAATTCTGTACATATATACGTATATACCTTAAAAATGGTTAATTTAAAGCAGTTGACACCCTGAACGCTAAAAGCATTTAGGAAGCACTGGTTGAGCAGAATAATGTGTCCCCGTCGCGTAAAATTTCTGAGTCTGCCTCTAATTCTATAAATCCCAGCATACTCTTGAGAATCTTGATTATAGGCAAGGTCGGCTCCAATAGTAAGGCTTGTGCCCTAGGTCCTCAATTTTGAAGGACCCCATTTTTTTAGAAATAATTTATATTATATAGGTATTTAAAAAATGGTATTTCAGTGCAAAAGTAAAGTTTTTCATATAAAAGGAAAGAAATACAACTTTATATCTCAAAAATTCAGAAGAGAAAATTTTTAATAAAAATATAGTATACTATAACTTTCTTTTAAAGATTTAGTCCTCGTATCAAATTTTGGCTTTAAGCCACACATGTGCTTGGGCCGTCCCTGATTATAGGAGTATTTTTTATGGGATTTTTCAATTTCTAATACTCAAAATTGAGATATTTTATTAACTGCATAGGGATCCTAATAATCTCAGCACATCCTTTAATAATCTTGATCACTTCATATCAAATTGGTTAAGAAATGGCCAAAATTTTGGCGATTGGGAGAAGTGGCATAGCTACCTACGATGAAAGGTGTTCAGTTAAACACCCTTCATCAAAATTATATTACGTATATAAGTTAGAATTCAATAAATATATATATATATATTAAACCTTGAGCACCTTAGCGAAATTCCTGATTTCGTCGCATGGTGGTTTCTTAAGTCACATTATGAAAAAGATATGTACTAGTATTGTGAGGTAAAAAGGTAAAAGAAGTGGCAAAAGATGATGAGATAGATTAGTTACAAGTGAAGACAAAGTTTGATGTAAGGAAGCAAAGGAAAAGATGAGAGGTCCATGCGTGTATATATGTTCTTTGATGGAAAGGACAAGCTGCTGCTGCTATCTAGTCTTCCAACTTTTTCCTAAGACTATATCCCAAATATATGAGTAGTGAAACGTGTGGGTGCCCTTTTTGACAGCTTATTACATTATTATAAAGATTTGTAGTATATATTAAAAGTGGTTTTCAGTTTCAGATAGCTAGCAGTCCACTCATTATTTTTCAAATGTTACCCCAACTTTAGACAAGAGAATATGTTTGTAGTACTCTCATACTTGTTTATATTTGCTACTCATCAGTAGTTGGAGGGGCATGCATGCTTTACCTTTGTTTTTTTGTTATGTTCTCTTTCTTGCATTCAATCCGTGCTTTCTTGTTTTCTTCCTCTATTTCCTCTTCCTGCTTTCTATCCTTACAATACACTCGTGTACATGTTCTCTAACTTCACACATATTTCCTAAGGTGTCGTATTCGTTGTTATTCAAACTGTATTGTTGTAATAAACAATAAAACAATTAAATTTTCTGAAATAGAAATAGAAACAGAAATCGAAAGTTAGTAGAATCAGTTTAACGAAATAAGTTCTAAAAAAACAGTATAGGAATAAACCGAACTCGCTGAATGCACAGTGTGTTTTAAAGAAAATTATTCCCCTTTAGTACCGAGATGTTGGAATATTATCCTCCCAGGAAAGAACGATTTAACTCACCAGCGTATTGGTACCAAAAACTCTGGTGAACTTCGAACCACTCAATGGTCGTAAAACACACTGAAAAATGTTGTGCAGAAGAAGAAAAAGATAATAAAAAAGTTTAGTAAATAAAAATTCTGGGATTCAATACATATTTATAGACCATTTTGGCACTATTTATGAAAAGGTTTGCAACCTTTCAGAAACAACCATAGTTGTTGGAACAGGTGGGACATAAAAATTGCGAGAAATAACAAACGGATTTAAAATAATCCGGGAAAGAAAAGGGACAAGTCATGCCTTATATGGAATAGATTACGTTTTGCTGTGGGCTACTCTGTTGAGTATTCGGTTAGCTATAAAGATAGCTTCCCCCCACAAACTCTACGGTAATCCGGAACTTATTAACAAAGAATTCATTATTTCCTTCAATGTCCGATTTTTTCTTTTCGCAATTCGATTGGATTGAGGTGTGTAAGGTGCAGTAGTTTGATGGATAATTCTATATTCATAACATATTTCTGCAAACGGAGATTCATATTCTCCACCCCTATCACTTCTAATCATTTTGATCTTTTTATTCAATTGATTCTCCACTTCATTCTTGTATTGCTTAAATGCATCAATTGCTTCATCCTTACTATTAAGCAAATAAACATAACACTATCGAGTGCAATCGTCAATAAAAGTAATAAAATACTTTTTCCCACCTCGAGATGGTGTCGACTTCATATCACAAATGTCAGTATGAATTAAGTCTAAAGGATTTGAATTCCTTTCAACAGACTTATACGGATGTTTTACATACTTAGATTCAACACATATTTGACATTTTGATTTATTACACTTGAATTTACGCAATACTTCTAAATTAATTAACTTCCGCAAGGTTTTATAATTGACATGTCCTAAACGAATATGCCATAAATCATTTGACTCCAAAAAAATAAGAAGAAGCTGGAATTTTATTAATATTGTCAACAACCATTACATTGAGTTTGAAAAGGCCCTCTGTGAGGTAGACTTTTCCAAAATAGATTTCATTCTTGCTTACAACAACTTTATCATAAACAAATACACATTTGAATACATTCTTCACAAGTAAGAGAAGTAGAAGCTAAATTCTTCCTAATAGTAGGAACATGAAGAAAGTTGTTGAGCGTTAACACCTTGCCGGAAGTCCTCTTTATGAATATCTTCCCATTAGCTTCAATCTTGGTTGTTGCATTATTTCCCATGGAAAGCTCTTCTTCGGGACCAGCAGTAAAGTAAGTCACAGATGCTTCTTTGACAACACAAACATGTCGAGTGGCGCCAGAGTCAATCCACCAATCCTTCGGATTTCTAACTAGGTTGCATTTTGAAAGCCTTGCACAAAGATCATCAATATCATCATTCTTCTCCACTATGTTGGTATGTCCCTTCTACTTATCTTTTTTCGGGAGACGACAATCAGGGAATTTGTGACCAATTTTTCCACAATTATAGCAGTTGCCCTTGAACTTCTTTTGTTCTTCTCGTTAGTCTGTCCAGATGACCTCTTCCTCTTCTTACTTTTTGGAGAAGTCTCCTCAACGATATTAGCTCCATGATCGTTGAATTTTCACGAGACTTCTTCTCGGTTGTTTTGTTGTCTTGCTCAATCTTGAGACGTATCACAAGATCTTCCAACTTCATTTCTCTGCGCTTGTGCTTAAGATAGTTCTTGAAATCTCTCCATGAAGGAGGTAATTTTTCAAACATTGCAACCACTTGAAATGCTCCATTCACGACCATATCTTCAGCAATAAGGTCGTGAAAAATAAGTTGAAGCTCTTGAACTTGGGTTCCATCAGTTTTGTTGTCTATCATTTTATAGTCTAGAAACTTGGCAACCACGAACTTCTTCAAGCATACATCTTAAGTCTTGTACTTCTTCTCAAGTGTGTCCCATAATTCTTTCGAAGTATTCATCGCATTGTGCACATTGTACAAGTCATCCTTTAAAGCACTTAAGATATAGCCTTTGCAAAGAAAATCTGTCTGTTTCCATGACTCAACAATCGTGAATTTCTCGTTGTCCGTCATCTCGCAGCAGGCACTGGAGGTTCTTCACTGGTGAATTTCTGCATACCAAGTGTGGTAAGGTAGAAGAACACCCTTCGCTGCCATCCTTTAAAGTTGGCTCCAGAAAAGTTTCCCAGTTTCTCGGCCGGTGGAACAACAGTCCGACTTGACGAAGTAATTGTCGTTGCCGCAATAGTCGCAGAATAATTTCCGTTATTAATTGCCATTTCTCACTGTCAACAATAGAATAGTTCAATTAATGGCAAAACCAGAACAATAAACAATACTGTAATCAACAATAAACAGTACGTATGATAAATAAAAATCAAAATTTTTATATACTGTTTCATAGAAAACGATGAAGTTTTTATATTCTTCAAATCGTTTTCTGAATTTTAGTACTCTGATGAAGTTTTCATATCTTCAAATCAGAATAGTAAAATTCAGAAGAAGTAGAAAACCACACAGGTTTTAATCTCCACAAACAGAATACAGAATATGATAAAAGTAATTTCCTTAAGTTTGTTATTCAAACTATATTGCTATAATAAACAATAAAATAATTAAAATTTTTGAAATAGAAACATAAACAAAAAGTTAGTAGAACCAGTTTAACGAAATAAATTCTGGAAAAATAATATAGGAATAAATCGAGCCCACTGAATGCACAGTGTCCTTAAGGAAATTATTCCCCTTTAGTACCCGAGATGTTGGAATATTATCCTCCCAGAAAAGAACGATTTAACTCACTTGCGTATTGGTGCCAAAAACTCCGGTGAATTTCGAACCACTCAATGGTCGTAAAACACACTGAAAAATGTTGTGCAGAAGAAGAAGAAGATAACAAAAAAATTTAGTAAGTAAAAATTCTGGGATTCAAGGCATATTTATAGACCATTTGTCATTGTTTCTAAAAGGGTTTGCAGCCTTTTAGAAACCGCCATAGCTGTTGGAAGGGACATAAATATTGCGGGAAATAACAAACAGATTTAAAATAATCCGGGAAAAAATTAATTAAATAATTGAAAGGAATTTTGTCCAAAAAGATTAATCAATCAATCTTTGACCGAATCAGAATCCGAAGTCGAAGTCGAGCCGAGCGAGCGACT
This sequence comes from Nicotiana undulata, assembly GCA_005239495.1. NCBI lineage: Eukaryota > Viridiplantae > Streptophyta > Magnoliopsida > Solanales > Solanaceae > Nicotiana > Nicotiana undulata. The sequence continues at coordinate 57,920 of ML278533.1, forward strand.
CCGACGCCGCGAGGTTTGCCTTCTCTTAATTCCTTAAGAGCCAGAAGAAGAGCAATTGTATATATACTTATCAAAAGTCTTTTTCTTCCTCCAATATGGGACAATGTCCCTTTGCCAAGGAGGGAAACTCAAATACTTCATTTTTCCTCTATTTTCCATTCACCCTCTTTAAGCTCTACCAATCTTAAAATTAAGCTAAAAGCTTAAACGCCCAACATTCGTAAGCAATGTCAATATTTGAACAAAGTTATGAATGAGATTAATATAATTGTGTTGGTGAAAAAATAATGAGACGTGGATTAGCGATATGTTGACATGTGGCATATGAATTAGAGCAGTAAAGAAGGATGACAAGGCGTGGGTGACACCCACGGAATTGTTATAAAGATACGGTACGTGAATGTTTGGGGAAGAATAAGTAAGCACGAGATGCATGATTGAAGACCAAAAGAGAGGAAGATTAATTAATAGCTACAAATATTAAAAAGGGATCAGCATAATCGTTGATTATGCGCGATGCCTATTATTATCGTAATTGTTACAAATAATTCAAATATCGAGCAATTAGTGTAGTTAAAGTAACGGGCAGGAATTAAATAGGGCAAAACCATTACATAATGTACCCTTATATGAATCTCTCTTACCATATTTGTACGATCATTAAGGAATTCTCGAATATATACGATCAATCTTTTATTCCTATTTTTCTGCTTGATTGAAGATTCTCACTCTCAACTTTTGGAATGAAGCTATAATTGTCAATAAGATTTCATTTCTTATTCTTCTATATTCGGAAAAGTTAAGTAAAATTGGTTAATAGAAATCCGATTTATTTTAATATTTGATTAGACCACTAAAATTAGTTTTTTGTTAAACAAATTGATTCCGTTATAAAGAATCTAATAATCTTTTCTGTTTCCATATTTTAACTTTAACAATGAATTATGTCTAGTGTCTATTACAAATGAAATTGTAGGTAAGTGATGGAGATCAAGGAAGGCAACAAGGTGGAACTTCACCACAACATATACCCACAGATGCTCCACAACAATCAGGAGAAAATTCACCTGAAAGATCCAGTAATCGTAACGCTGCGACAAATTGACAAACAAACAAATGAGCAAAATGATTTGAAGCAATTTATTGCTCAATAATGTATTCTTGTATTTTTTTAAATATTATTTTGCTTATATTCAAATATACTATTTAGTAATTAAAAGAAATAGTATTAGAGTATGTGTTAGAACTTTGTTAACACGACATAATGGATATAATTAGTCTGTCTCGTGCAAATAAATAAAGATTATTTTACCTTGACAAAGCCTATAGGAGAGGACTTTTCCACAGACAAGGAGTGTTTAGTCAATAAAATCACTGAATTTAATTAAATGACTAAGCTAAGAAAAGACAGGGTTAGTTAAGATTAAACAACGTAGGGACAGTAGTACATCATCAAGGCGGCAATTTTGTTATGCGCGTAACAAACAAACCATTTACCTATGTTTGTTACATATCCCAGAATGCCTCTCTACCCTGGGTAGGGGTAAGGTCTGCGTACACTCTATCCTCCCCAGACCTCACTAATGAAATTATTACTGGGTAGTTTTTTTTTTGTTGTTGTTGTTGTTGTTACATGATCCCAAAACTAGGAGTTACAGTAAATAATTACATATGCTTGTGAATGTAGACGATCCCTTACCTGAAACTATTGAAACTACTTGAAGATCAGTTGAGAAATTACTGTTCCAATGAAAGAAACATGAAAGAAATGTGTCACACAGCAGATAGAGCAGGCCCACCATATAATAGTGTAGGACTACTTGCTGGGACTACTGTTCCCTTGGAATTACATGACATTAAGAAGGAATGATGATGATGTTATCCTCATTTTGAATTTAACCAAAAGAGCTCTCACAAAATAAAGACAAATGTCTCAACCAGTAACATGGGATTGTCAAGAAATGGCTCAAAGGAATATTTAAGATTTTTGGCACGAAATTCATGATTATAGTTTTAGTGACTTTTTATGCATCAAATTGTACGCTGCACCAAAAATACTAAGTTCATAATTTTATCCGCTTCTAGTCGGGGAAGTGAAAGGGACAAAGCATGGTAGTGTAGTTGGGGAAAATTAAGCATGGAGATCAATTATTTTTAAGTTGGGGAGATTGTCCATTAAAGGCAGAAACCAAATATAGAAACCAAATACAATCCATAAATAAAGGGGCTAAAATAATTGCAACTGTGAAAATGGTACGTAGCGGTAGCACAATAATTTAAGTTCCTTCGTACGATGTATAATTGTCGTATAATCATTATATGACAGTTAATGGAAACAAGAGAGACCATTGTTCATTAATGTAATCACGTAAAAGGAAAGAAAATGGTAAATATTGATTATATGGAGATTAATTGCCTGTTTGGCCAAGCCACAGAAATCACATATTAAGAGGAAGCCTTTTTCGTTTAAACTCTGATTAAAAGTACAAGAGATTTTGTTAATCCCACCATACCTCTTGGTAGTAAACAATTAAGGATTGTTTGGTTGGAGATAAAAATAACACTACAATCTCACAGGATTAGTTATCCGGCTATTTTATCCCAATCAAATATCAAATAAACTTATCTCATATTTAATCACGGGATAAAATTATCCCTTATCCCTCGTAGTCTCGGGCAGAAGATTGGCCATTCATTAACTCAACCTAATTCTGTCCTAAAGTTAGCTTAAATAAAAGCTAGGTTTGGATCTCTGCGATCCTATATTATTTTAAAGTCAGAATGAACATAACAGAAAGTAATTACGTTTGACTTATTCTTCCCAAAAAAAAATCAATTAACTCTTTCTTCTTCACTGAAAACTTAAATCAGACAAAAAAAGACTGAGCCAAACAGGGGATTTAACAAGTCATAGCTATCTCCTAGGACAAAAAATTGGCGTCAAGAACATTGAAAACATTATTACTTACTTTATAATACTAGCACTAAAATTATCAAAATAAGATAAAAGAGAGAAGTACTATATTACAATGCAAAAACAGTGACCTGACAGAAAGCCGTTAGGAAAAAGAAGCAAAATCATAAAAGAATACTACCACTTGTATTTAGTAGTATAGTAAATTGTGAGTAGCTATAGTTGTAATAGCCAATAGCCGATATAGTGTTAAAAATAGCAGGAGTACAACTGTTGGGAACCAAAATATTGATTTTTTGGACTGAAAGAACAAAAATAAATGGAAAAAAAAGAAGACGTAACTATATATAGCGCCCAAGTACTTAGGCGCTATATATAAAAAGTTGTCATGTCAGGTATAGCGCCCAAGTACCCGACGCTATACTATCTTCAATAATTCAAAAGCGTATAACGCCCACTGTTTGGGCGCTATATATTTATTAAAAAAATAATCCTGGACTAGCCATTTCCTATATAAAAAGGTTAGAATTGCAGTGAAATTCATTCAAAAAAAAATTTCAACTCTTGATCAAACGTTTATTGTTGTTAAATTCTCTAGCATTTTTTCATTATGTCTGAAGAACGTAGAATAAGAGTTTCATTATATTGGAGGGGGGGGGGTGAGGCTGTGATGGAGAATAACTCCGTGGGCTACAGTTTACCTGCTCAGTGTCATGTTAAATTGCCACTTACAATGGAGTACGATAAATTGATATCGTTGTTATGCAAAAAAATGAGTGTGAGGAAACGTTCAGTGATACTTAAAGTAACCGAAAAATATCCGTATTCCGTCACTCCGCAAGGGGTTGCTTTTTACTCGGAGTTTAACATCGACGATGATGAAACTTTGAGTGATTTTCTGAGGACTCCGGATGAATGCCGGGAATTTCTTGTAATCACAATGT
>ML278533.1:63036-83510 GCA_005239495.1 Nicotiana undulata
AGGTATATATATATATATATATATATATACCTATGGGTTCCAGACTCGATATTTTGAGGCCTAGTGGCACCAAACTAACAGTAATAATTATTTTTGTCAAATATTAATTTTTTGAGATACACAATTTTTAGAATTGTACAATATTTATACCTATGGGTTCCAGGCTCGATATTTGAGTCCCAGTGGCACCACACTATCATTAATAATTATGTATTTATTTTATAATTTAAATTCATATTTTTTTAATAACTTAATTGTATATATATATATATATAGGTTCCGGGCTCGATATTTTGAGGCCCAGTGGTTCCAAACTAACATTAATAATTATTTGTGTCAAATATTAAATTTTTGAGATACACAATTTTTAGAATTATACAATATTTATATCTATGGGTTCCATGCTCGATATTTGAGTCCCAGTAGCACCAAACTATCATTAATAATTATGTGTTTGTTTTATAATTTAAATTGGGGAACCAAGAAGAAGAGAAGGATTAAAAAATGGTGGAGGAAGAAGGAGGACGGGCGTTTTGAATAACACGAGTATGTTTTTCAAAAAAGGGTATAGCGCCGGGTACTTGGGCGCTATACCTGACATGGCAGCTTTTTATATATAGCGCCCAAGTACTGGGCGCTATACATTAACGACGTTAATGTATAGCGCCCAATACTTGGTCGCTATATAGTTTCGTCTTCTTTTTTTTTTACATCTATTTTTGTTCTTTCAGTCCAAAAAATCAATATTTTGGTTCCCAACTCCTATTGAGGCGTTCCGTACCCCTCTTTTTTTTCTTTTTGTTTTTTCACACCTTATGTCCGGTGTTTGCATTAGGGTCCCTTTAAATCAAAATTTATGCAGAGAAGTTCTATATTATGGGTAAAAGTGCTCCCCATAAAGGTGACTCCATATTCTGGATTCGACATCGAAACTTCTGATTAAAAATAAATTACTATACTATTTATCATTCTACCATAATCGTTATTATTGGTCTCATGAATCAATATTTGCTTTTAGAGTAGGGTTAAGGTGTTCCTCAATGAAAACCCTAAAGGCTCCTTTCTTCTGTACATTCATAGGGACATGAACTACTTGTGGTTTATTTCCAATTATCCATCTACCACTTTGTAACACACGGCAAAGAGTCATGAGATTTTGCCTTCCTAAAGACATGTCTCATCAATCTTGAAAAGTTTGACAAGACTTCCTTTAATTTGTGCATGCATCATGGTATGATCATATCATTATATCATCACCCATAATTAATATCATACCCTAAGACTAATTAATTATTCAGCGGCCAATTAATGCAACAAGGTCATGGCAACTTGGTACAATTATTCTTTTACTTTGACCACAGCTTTATGGTTAGACCACATTGAATCTCTTTTATATTGCTATATGTTTCAATTTATGTGAATCTATTTTCTTTTTGGTCCGTTTCAAAAAGAATAATTCTATTTAAATTTGAAAATAATTTAGCTTAAACTTTCAATTCAACCCTTAATGAGAAGCTTTTATAACCACATAAATACTCTGGACTTCATTTTAACTTGTTTAGGACCACAAATTTGAAAAATCTTCATTTTTTCTTAAACTTCGCGTTTAATCAAACAAGTTCATATAAATTGAAAGAGAGAGGGAGTACTATTCAGTAGCTACATACTTGTCTCGTAGGATATCATTTATCTGAAAGAAATTACTCATTGGTTTAAAGCATAGGATTTGCTTTTTTAACTTTGACAACCTATACACTTATCATAATTTCAGTTATAATTTTGGACAATGGTCTTTCACTGCAACCCTCTCCATTGGTGGTTCAAACCATTAATTTGAACACATGAAAACACCCTCATTCTAGAATGTTGTTATAAGTTTTCTCATACTGCTCAAACTTATAACCTATAAATCATTAGAAGACAACTTTACCGTTTTCGAGACACTATCTACTGTTATAAAAAATGAAAACAGCTAAGAAAATGTGAGATGACAATGTGGTGGTAGTGGTAGGGTTAAATTCAACAGAAGTTGGACTTCACAGTAAGTCTAGGAAGACCTAGAACTAGCTAAAGAAAGTGATCAGAATTTTAGGTCACACACAACAAGTAAAGGAGTGAGACTGATAGCTTAGCTAGAAAATTGTACACTGACTTCTGTGAACTATCCAAAGAAGGAGTTAGATTTACAACCCAACAATACTACATATAGCTATAAAAGGGTAAGAAATTACTAATAAAGAAACTCTGGGCCATACTCTTTATGAGACAGTAAAAAGCTATCAGAAATTTAAGTACCATTTTGCTGTGCTTAAAATAAAACATTATCTCATTCTCAATTTAATACACAAATGGTAATAAGTATAGGTTGGTTATTTCCCATCCCCTTACTTTTTTCATGATTTGGTAGATGTTAACAACTCATAGTCAAAAAGTTTTTGAATATATAGGGTTGAAGGAGATATAAGATATATAGGTAATTTTAGTAAGAATTTTCCTTAACTTTTTCACTCTAGGATTTAAGTTATAACATCTTTTTCAAAAAATTAAAATTACATTACATATGGAGATTTCTCAGGAAAGGAAAAGGAATAGCGGGAATTGAACACACACCTATCATATCGAAAATTTTCACGGATATCAATGGACTTCAATTCTAATTTAAGATAGATTGAAGTTATAACCACGCGACAGTATAAGGATTTCTTAAGAAGAATCAGCCCAAATAGCCGCTCATCCAATCTATTAAATTAAAAATAGTCAATTAAGATATAATATATGAATAAATTACGTATTATATGTGTATATTTATATATAATCAATATATAATTTAATATATGACTAAAAAAAGTAAACAATGACTATGGCCAATTACTTGTGTAAAGATCTCACTTTTTAATACAATCGATATATACTGTTTAACTTATAAAAACAGATTAGTTATCATTTTTATTAATTTATCATAAAAATATATATTTATAATTACTTTATAAATAATTTGAATAATGTCAGTGCATGAACTTCAACTTTTCTAACATCTAAGGGGTCTTTTGGTACGAGGTATAAGAAGGTATACGTGTGGTATAAAAATTTAATATCACCTTAATACTCTGTTTGGTTAGCAAACCAGGTATAAGTTATCCTGATGTTAATTTTAACACTGAGATAACTTATACCTTATAGAAGGTTGGGTAATTAGCACCGATATAATTTATAGCTTTTTTTTTAGAAATTATGCAATTGTCATTCTTAATATAACATATTAAACAATAAATAAATAACAATCCCATCATAACTTATCCCAATATAACTTATACTGATATAACTTATACCGGTATAAATCGTATTCCAAACAAACTGTACAGAAATGAGAAAACCTACAAAATACACAGTAAAGGACCTAGTCTAAAACCTAGCTAGGTAACTAAACCTTAGCTAGAACCCCTGGTACTTTTTTTCATCAATCTATCTATCTACTGTCTGTTTGTGATATCTGACCTTAAACAGTAATCCCATTGTACTAAATAAACTGAGACACTGTTCAAGTAAAAGGACTAAAGGGTATACTTGGAATATTTAACAAAGATAGTACAAAGAGGTGTAACTATATACTGGTACAAGAAATAACAAGTAAACTGTGCATGGGGCTGATTTTAGGGCTACGGTGTCAGTAATGAGCAAATGTAAATGAGATCTCTGGTAGTTTGTGGGGTTGGGGTTGGGGGTGGGGGGGGGGGGTTGTACACTGTAATAAAAGAAGAAGAAAAAAAAAGGACAGTGTTTGATTTCGTTTGAGATTTTCTTTCATTGATTGGGGTAGGAGACACTGCTTAACAAACAGAGAGGAATCGTCCACACTTGCATTTCCTTCTTTTTTTTAAAAATAATTTTATTATGTTCTTGTTTGTTTGCATGTAAGATCAAAATAATGGTTTAAACTTATTTATAGTGAATATATATGAAGAATTTTTATACCATTATTAAATTTTGATCTATCATATAAGATAATAGGCATATCATATTTTACGAGTTATATTATTCATCAAACTATTAGAGAATGTGTTTGCTCCAAATTTATAAGACTACAAAGACTGAAGTTTTTACGATGCCTATGTATGCATGACATATTTTTTTAATTAATTTATTTAAAAAAGAATGATATATTTCTCTATTTGAAAATAATTTAATTTCCAATATTATATTTCTACCCCTTTTATCTTTATAAGAGTTTTTATTATCACATAAATATTATGACTCCACAAATATTTTATTCCTTAACGTTTCAACGAGGAGTATCATCTTTTTGCCTTTGAAAATGGTGAAATTTATAATCGGAGGAAAAGAAGATAGAAAGGACGCTACTATTTGTCCTATTTAGTCAAAGATCATCGAAAGCATTCAATATATAAGTCAAGATGTTTGAACAAATAACAGCGCTCATATAAACATTTTTGCATTATCATTTATAAATGTCATCATTCCCTTTGTTTTAATTTATGCGAATACTTTTTAATTTAGTTTGTATTAAGAAAATGATACTTTATAGACTTACTAATATTTTGATTTTAGTTTCTCATTTTAGGCCTAATAAGATGATTTATAGCATATAAGCATCTATAATTTATTTTAAATTATACACATTTAATTTTTTTTCTAACTTTTTTAAATTTCACATCCAATCAAGTGCATTATTATAAAATAGAATGGAGGGAGTAGTACTACTAGTCTACTACATATAAAAAGAAAAACAACATGGGAATCCAAAATAGTTGAAGAGATTAGGTACACGTCCACGTGCGTAAGTCTTTTCTTATCAGCTGTGTCAAAAAGACAGAAGAGTAGCAGAACCAAACGGTTCGCAGCTGCTGCTTACATAAACATTGGCATATATTATAACCGTACGTACTATTACTCGATCCTAATCATCTAACAGCAACAAACATAATAGCCCTCTTTCGTTTAAAGCTGCTTATTTGCTTTAGCACCACTTGATTTTGAGCACAGTAATTTAATACTACTAAGTAGATACTCCCTCCGTTTCACGTTAAATGAGATAGTTTGACTTGGCAGGGAGTTTAAGGAAAAAAAGAAAGATTTTTAAAATTTGTGGTTTTAAAAGCGTAAGAGGTAAAACTTTGTGGGGTCATGACTTTTGTGTGGTTATAAAAACTTTTCATTAATGGTAAAATGAGTAAAATGAGGAGTTTAAAGTTGAATTATTTCCAAATTTAGAAATGTGTCATTTATTTTGGAACAGACTAAAAAGGAAAGTACCTCATTTAATATGAAACGGAGGGAGTAAGATTCTATGATGTAGCGAGACCCAGCAAAAAAACTTTTTCGCGCGAAAGCTGTCATAAGTGGAAATTTTTGGACTCTTACTTTTTTTACAACTTCAACAACAATATACTCGATGTGGTGGAGTTGGGATTGACTATGGTGATTCATGTGTTTTATGAATTTGGAGATTAGGAGTTTTCAGGAGCAGATTGTTTTGGACTTGCGGATTGTGAAGAGATGGCCAAAGTTAACTAGATGATGGTACGTGCTATGGTTAGATCATTGTGGATTTTGGAGCTCATTTGGGGATGATCGGAGTTGATTTGGGAGCCCATTAGTAGGCCCAATGGGGAGGTGTATTCCACAGCAGGTCAGATTTGTTGACTCAGAACCGTTGGTGTTGAGGGGTGTGGCATTCGGTTATAGTTGAGCTTGTTAGTGTTCTGGTATGTTCTCTGTGTTACTCTTCTACGCTGCGAATGGTTGTGATTTATTAGTTATATGCACACATGAGATGGTTCTGTTTGGGCCTTGCAGCGGAATTCGAGCGAGATGGTTATCAGGGTGTTGAATGGTTTGATTGTGCCTTGGTTATGTTCTTTCCGGACTGTGGTATATTGTGTTATTTTCTTCTCCATGGTAATAGCCATGCACTTGTTTACTTTATATCGAATTGCGTGTGGTTGCTGATTCTCGGCATTGTGGCTTGAGGTATTTCATAGGACCGGTGTTTGGATGAGGTCACACATTGCAACAGAGTTATATTGGAATATCCTTTGTGTTAGATTCGTGTGCCCTTGGTTGTACTATGTGTCATGGGTTTGTAGCTTTGCGCTTGTGGAGGTATCTGTTATACGTGCAGAACGGTTCTATCATTTGAGTCATTTTTCATGTTTGAATACATTTGAATTGTTGCTTATTAGTGCACCGATTACATAGTTTGTGGCTCTAGGTAGTATTGGTGCGTCATGTCAGTAGAGTAACTTGTATTTGATGAGAAGAAGTATCTAGGCCAAAAGTGATTGCGATCGAATTTGATTACGGTGTGACTGGAAGAGTAACATCGGAGGTCAACTTAGAATTTGGGCTATGGTTATGGTTAGGCGAGAGGGCTTCATGACTTGTTGATATGATGAGTGGTTATGAGTTTTGTGTGTTTCTTTCATCATCGGCAGTGTACGATGGTTTCGTATGAGGTTTTATTTGATATGAGGTTTATTATCGGTATTGAATTTGTTTTGAGTAGATACTGTGATCGGGAATTATTGCGATGAGTATGCAAGTTGTGTGGTATATCATGTGATTACATCTTGGGTTATGGTTATGTCACGATCCAAAATTCACCAGTCGTGATAGCACCTAACCCAACCCGCTAGGTAATGCGATGACTCAAAAGGTCATCTTATGTTGTAGAACTCAATTCCGCGCTTTTCAGCCTTAAAAATCTCATTTTTACCCTCCTCAATTTGCGTGCGCAGTCCGAGCGTAATTCCGGAAAACTTTTTATATTAGAAATGATGAAAATAATAATTTATGGCCTTAAAAGTTGATTTTAGTTGACTTCGGTCAATATTTTGAGTAAACGGACCCTGATCCGTGTTTTGACAATCCCGATGGGTCCGTAGTGCAAATATGGGACCTGGGCGTATGCCCGGAATCGAATTTCGAGGTCCCTAGCTCGAGATATGAATTTTTGTTGAAAATTGAATGACTGAAAATCTAATGATTTTAAGAAATAAGTTAATGTTTGATCTTATTGGTATCAGGTACGTATTTTGGTTTCAGAGCTCGGTATAGGTCCATTATGATATTTATACCTTATCGGTATAATTTGGTGAGAAACGAAACTGATTTGACGTGATTCAGACTTCCGGTAGTGAAAATAGGAATTTCAAAGTGTTCTTGAGAATTTCATGTGATTTGGTGCTATATTCTTAGTTCTAGGTGTTATTTTGGCGATTTGATCGCACGAGCAAGTTCATATGATGTTTTAGGACTTATGTGCATATTTGGTTTGGAGCCCCGAGGGCTCGGGTGAGTTTCAAATAGGTTACAGGAGGTTTGGACTTAGAAAAATCGGGTTTTTACTTTAGCTTCAGTGTTTTCTGGTTTTCCTTCTTCGCGTTCGCGAAGGTACTCTCGCGAACGCGAATAGTGAACTTGAGCTGGGAGGATTTTTATTCTTTGCGAACGCGTAAGCTCGGTCGCGAACGTGGAGCAGTGGGGGTTTTACCCTTCACGATCGCGACTGGCCTCTCGCGAACTCGTAGCGATAGGTATCTGGGGGAGGGGACATCCGTTCTTCGACGTGAACACGAGCACTGTCTCGCGAACGCGAAGGCTAGGGGGAAGCAGCCTTTCGCGAACGCGTAGGCCTTTGAGTCGTTGCCTTTCGTGATCGCGGCAGGTCCTTCGCGAACAGGAAAAAGGCTTGATGCCTGACTTAAAAACATACCAGAAACGGGAAGTTCTTCAAAATTTCATATCTCTTTCATTAGAACTCGACCTTGGGCGATTATTGAAGGGGGAATTCAACACCAAATCATAGGTTTGTACTTTTTAACTCATCTCCTTCAATTTCCATCATCACCCATTAAATTCCTAGTTCTAAATCTTGTTCTTTCATGGTAGAAATTAGGGATTTTGGGAGAATGGGGGGGGGGGGGTTGCAAATTGGGGATTTAGACCTCGATTTGGGGTCGGATTCCGGAACTAATTACATATTCGGGCTCGGGGTGAATGAGTTATGGTCCGAACCTCGAGTTTTGACCAAGCGGGCCCGGGATCGATTTTTGACTTTTTGGGGGAAATGCTGGGAAACCTAAATTTATGTATTGAAATTGATTTCTTTAGAAATATTTGATGTTATTAAGTTAATTATGGGTAGATAGAAGTATGTTGGAGGTGGAATCTAGAGAAGAAGAGATACTTGAGCAGTGAGTGGCCTGTGGATCGAGGTAAGTGTTGTGTCTAATCTTGAATTGAGGGTTTAGGAACCTTTGCCTTATTTGCTATGTGATAAATCATGTGAGCGGCGTATACGTGAGGTGACAAGTACTTATGCGCCGCCAATTTACCTGTTTTACCTGTTTTCTCTCCGTTCTCTTTATATTGTTTCTTCCCTACTTTAATTGTTACTTGTCTACTTGTAATTCCATGCCTAATTGTTACCTATTAGACATTGTACTCCCCTTGTTGAAGATATTTGTTATTCCGTATAATTATTGTTTCCTGTTATTTTTGCATAAGCTGTTCTTATCTGCATTTTTGTGATATCATGGTTTGGTCTCACTGAGTAGTATTTATTGTATAGAGTTTTATTGATTATACGGCTCCCGGCTGCCTTGTTCTAAATTCAAGGTGTTGGTAAGGGCCTCATGTAAATTTTGTGAAACTTCTGTACACTATGTGTAATTTATTATGATACGATGGGATCTGGTTGCACGCCACAACATGAGGAATAAGGGTGGATTGATATGGTGTAATAAGGATAAATTATCATATTGATATTGATATATGGTGGGATCGGGTTGCGCGCCGCAACACACACACACACACACACACACACACACACACACACACACACACACACACATATATATATATATATATATATATATTTTACTGTTATTATTACGAAGGAATAAAGGAGGATGTTTTTGTTGTCTGGTGGGATCGGTATGCGATACCATATGGATGTTACACCATATCAATCCACCCTTAAGTGAAATCACTTAAGGATTGGTTTTATCTGGATACTGATAGAAACTTGAGTTATGTATTTATTCCCTGCAGGTTTTTGCTTTTACATTGTACTGCTTCCTTTTCTGTCTTATTATTCATTGTCTGTAGCTTATATTGTGCGTGTCGCGCCGTAGCCTAGTCACTCCTTCATCGAGGTTAGGCTCGACACTTACCAGTACATGGGATTAGTTATACTGATACTGCACTCTGCACTTTATGTGCAGATTTCGGAGCAGGTAGTGGCTGATTGAGAGATTGGCTTCAGGTTACACAGTTTGGAGACCCAAGGAAGTCCTACTGGCATCCGCAGGCCCTGGCATCCCCTTATACATCTCTATATTACTGTTTTCTTTATTTACAAAACAGTTGTAATTTCTTTCAGACAGATGTTTGTAGAAAATCATAGTGTGTTCGTGAATTGTGACACCGGATTTCTGGGTAGAAGTATTAAGTAAACGAAATTGATATCTATACATGTTTACATTTACTTCACTTTTTGTGCCTGTTCAATGATAATTACCAAAAATGGAAAGAAATGGCTAAATAATCTCTAACGTTGGCTTGCCTGGCAAGTGTGATATTAGGCGCCATCACGATCTCGGCGATGGGAATTCTGGGTCGTGAAAAGTTGGTACCAAAGCACTAGGCTGCATAGGTATCACAATTCACGGACAATCTTAGTAGAGTCTGGGGGATCGGTATGGAGACATGTGTTCTTATCTCCCATAGGCTAGGAAATTTAGGAACAAAATTCACTTTTATTCAACTGTGTCGTGCGATTTTGTTATCTCGATACTGATTGAACTCTCCTATTCTTATTCTCTCGCAGATGGTGAGAACACGTACCGCTTCTTCAGCTGAGCAGCAGCTAGAGCCTCCAGAAGTAACTCCTACGATGGGCAGAGGTCGAGGCCGTGCCAGAGGCCGAGGCAAGGGCATGGCTCAGCCCAGAGCCCGAGCAGCAGCCCCATCTGTGGAGCCTCAGGTAGAGTTCAATGAGGAGGTTCCAGCTTGGACTATTCCTGTCGAACCAACTCAGGTCCCGAAGGGGTTTATTGCCACCTCAGTGCTCCAGGATGCCTTGGTTCGATTAGTGGGCCTTATGGAGAGGTTTATTCCCTATGGCACCAGCCGTATCTCAGGCTGGAGGAGGAGCCTAGACTCTTGCTACTCACACTCCGGAGCAGATGGCTCCCCAATTTCAGATCCAACAGCTCATCCAGTTGGAGTAGTTCAGCCGGTTGCTGCGGCACAGCCCAGTGATGGGTCAGCTATGTCCTCTAAGGCCTTATGGAGATTAGATAGGTTTACCAAGCTCTTTCCAAGTAATTTCAGCGGTGCTACTTCAGAGGATCCCCAAGAGTATCTTGATAGCTGTCACGAGGTTCTTCGGAACATGGGTATGTTGGAGACCAATGGGGTCGACTTTGTTGTTTTTCAGATGACTGGTTTCACCAAGAAATGGTGGAGGGATTATTTGCTGACCAGACCAACTGTGTTGCCAGCTCTTACTTGGGACCAATTCTCTCATCTCTTCTGGGAGAAGTTTCTTCCTATCACCTTGAGAGAGGAGCGCCACCGTCAGTTCGAGCATCTACAGTAGAGCAGCATGTGTGTTACTCAGTATGAGACCCGTTTTGTGGATCTGGCCGTCATGCTATTCTTTTGCTTCCCACACACACACACACATAGAGAGAGAGAGAGAGAGAGAGAGAGAGAGAGAGAGAGAGAGAGAGAGAGAGAGAGAGAGAGAGAGAGAGAGAGAGAGAGAGAGGAGGTTTATTGAGGGACTTGCTCAGCATATTAGATTGCAAATGGCTAAGGAGACTAGGAGCGAGATTTCTTTCCAGGATGCGTCCAATGTCTCCAAACGAGTCGAGATGGTTCTTGGACCGGGAGGTCAGGGGTCAGATAAGATACCTCGTCATTTTGGTGGGTTCAGCGGCGCCTTATCTGGAGGCAGTGGTACTTTTGGCAGAGGCCATCCCCCTAGGCCATTCCATTCAGTGCTTCAGGCATCGCACAATGCTTCAGGGAGTCATGGTTCTTATGTACCTCATTCTAGGCAGCCAACCTATAGTGCACCACCAGCTCCTATTAGAGAACCTCCTCTTCAAAGTTATTATCGTGGTCAACCGGCTCGTCAAGGTCGAATTCAGTTTCCACAGCCATAGTATCAGGATAGATGTTTCGAGTGTGGTGATTATGAGCATATCCGGAGGACCTTCCCGAGATTATTGGGTGTTCAGCCACAACATCAGGGTTCTCATGCCATGGTTCCAGAACCAGTTGTTGCGCCTCCTGCTCATCCAACGAGAGATAGGGGTCAGGTATCCAGAGGTAGGGGCCAGAATGTTAGAGGTGGAGGTCAGGCCGTTAGAGGTGAAGGCCCGCCAGCTAGAGGTTGTCCTAGGGATATGATTCAGAGTGGTGGGACCTAGCCCCGATGTTATGCTTTTCTAGCCATACCTGAAGCTGAGTCATCCGATGTTGTCATTACAGGTACTGTTTCAGTTTGCAGTAGAGATGTTTTAGTTCTATTTGATCCGGGGTCTACTTACTCATATGTGTCATCTTATTTTGCATCATATTTGGATGTACCTCGTGATTCCTTGAGTGCCCCTGTATATGTGTCCACACCTATGGGGGATGCTATTGTTGTAAATCGTGTATACCGTTCGTCTGTGGTCGCTATTGGGAGTCTTGATACCAGTGTAGACCTTCTGCTCTTATATATGGTGGATTTCGATGTTATATTAGGTATGGATTGGTTGTCACCCTATCACGCTATTTTGGACTATCACGCCAAGATAGTGACATTAGCCTTGCCGAGGTTGCCTCGATTAGAGTGGAGAGGGACTCCTGGCCATTCTACCAGCAATGTTATTTCATATATGAAGGCTCGATGTATAGCCGAGAAGGGGTGTTTGGCCTATTTGGCTTATGTTCATGACTCTAGTGCAGAGGTTCCTTCTATGAATTCTGTGCTTATTATTCCTGAGTTTCCAGAGGTATTTCCTGTAGACCTGTCGGCGATGCCACCAAACAGGGATATTGATTTCTGTGTTGATTTGGCTCTGGGCACTCAGCCTATTTCCATTCCGCCATACCGGATGGCCCCACCAGAATCGAAAGAGTTGAAGGAACAGTTACAGGATTTTCTTGATAAGGGCTTCATTAGACCAAGTGTCTCTGTATACGGCTAAATTGGTGAGTTCGATTTTATGACTATTACGGCACTCCACAGCCCGTCTTCGGAAGGCTTGAGATACGGTTCGAAGATCAACCCCGAGGTTTGCCTACGATCGACCTTGGGGAAGTGCAAATCGATGACTGTCGTAGACAAGCGGGAATTCCAAAAAGGCACGTGGCTAGAGCTAACAAAGTCTACAAGAATAGTACTAGTCCGTACCGTGGCCCTAAATGGTTGTACCAACTGTTTATCTTTGTAATAAATGCATATGTACTATGTTGGGATTCCTCTTCCTATATAAAGGGGACCCTTATAAATTTTTGCACACATGATATTCAATACAAGGAACAAGAACATTCTCGGCTCTCTAACAAAAAACATTCTCTACTGTTGATCTCTTTGATTTATTTCCTACATTTATTATGTTCTATTGATTTTTCTTCATTTATTACTCGTCATAGATCATAAATATCCGCCTTCGAGGCCCTTAAAACCGTTAGAGCTTCATCGACCATTTACTGCTATCACCTAGCCTCGACCTCGAGGTCCTAACTCGATCAATTAGAGACTCCCCGATCTCGGGTAGTCTGGTTTGCCTATTTCAATCTTATATCACTTTTATCTCGGGTAGTCTGGTTTGCCTCTTTTTCCATGCTGGCAGACTCTTTCATAAAGGCACATGCTGGTGCCATCAAGGTTGAAACTAGGAAGTCCGACGTCTTCAAAATCAAGTATAGAGAAAGTGAGATGCTGCGGGAATTCGAATCTCGCTTTCAAATGGAGCGAATGGAATTACCACCGATCTCCGATGAATGGGCAGTGAAGGCCTTCACTCAAGGCTTGAATGAACGAAGCTCGATAGCTTCGAAACAATTAAAGCAGAATTTGGTCGAATTCCCCGCCGTCACCTAGGCAGATGTCCACAACCGATATTAGTCGAAGATTAGGGTCGAGGACGACCAATTAGGGCCCCCCTAGGGCTCAGTATATCCGAAGGATCCTGGAAAAGGAACCAAGGCCAAACAAGGAAAGGTATCAACCATACACTAAAGATCGAAGTAACGCTCCAAGGCATACCGTACCTCGAAACGACCGAAGGGCATATCGAGGACATAACCCTCGGGGATTCCTGGCAGAGCCGGTTTCGACAAACACGCAGGACTGGTGGAAGCACCCCAGTTATCCGAGTACAACTTCAACGTTGATGTTTAAAACATCGTGTCGGCCATAGGTAAAATCAAAGACACCAGATGGCCAAAACCCATACTATTAGACCCATCGCAAAGAAATCATAACCTGGTATGCGAATTTCACGGCACACACGGTCATAGAACCAAAGATTGTAGACAGCTCCGAGAGGAAGTAGCCCGACTACTCAACAAAGGGCACCTCCGAGAATTCCTCAGCGACCGAGCTAAAAATCAATTTCGGGAAATAGAGTCGAATAGGAAAAATGAAACAGAAGAACCACAACATGTCATCCACATGATCATGGGAGGGATCGACACCCCACAGGAACCCATCATCAGACGAACAAAAATATCCATCACCAGGGAAAAGCGAACTTGAGGTTACATACGCGAAGACACTCTCACATTAAGCGATGAGGACATAGAGACCCTGTCTTAGCCCCACAACACCGCACTGGTAATTTCTTTTCTTGTGAATACATTTCAAATTAAACGTGTGCTCGTGGATCCAGGTAGCTCAGCTAATATAATTAGGTTGAGGGTGGTGGAGCAGCTCAAACTGCTCGACCGGATCGTACCCGCCTCTCGAGTCCTCAACAGATTCAACATGGCGAGCGAAACCACGAAAGAGGAGATCGCCCTCCTGGTCAACGTGGACGGCACAACCCAAAATACCAAGTTTCACATCATCGACGGAGACATGAGGTATAATGCCTTTCTAGGGACAAGCAAACAGTCAAGTAAAAATCACAAGATACATCCTCGGCTACACACGAAAGAACTCCTAAAGGACCGTACTGTGTCCTCAGAACGAGAAGTTGAAGCACATCGAGGCTCGAACCCCATCGCCCTAAGGTATAACTATCCCCTTTTTTATTTTTTACCCTGACCTACTGCAGGTGTCCAATAAAAAGAATCGAAGCACCTTCCAGCTTGAATACCTTAGGTTTTAAAGCATGCGATGTTCGATCGGATTTTATCCCAGAAAGGGTTTTACCAGCAAGGTTTTTAACGAGGCAACATCTATATGCTACCTAAGGAGAACCTAGACAAGTATTCAAGGCTTCTCTCCAATCAACCTTTGATACTGTGGGGCATCCCCCCGGGAGGTCACCTCCTCGGAAAAACCAAAATAAGCCAAAGAGTCGTTTCGATAGGAAAATGATGTATCAGGCCAAATGGTCAAATGAACCGTGTACGCATAGACTAATCAAACCCTCGACGACAAAAATATGTATGCTTGTAATAAGTAATCAAAGGAGTTCCTTTTTACCATAAAAACACATTGCGATTCAAAGAAGTCACTATTATCACAAGGAATGTCTCGGGGACTGTCGTCGACTGCCAGCCCATCGAGCTATCAAAGCGCGAGGCCATAAGACCCCAAGCGTTCAACCTCGAGCCCGTAAACCCTCTATGTGGCGATATCAAATCTGTAAGTCCTGCGGGCATAATCAAATATGTAAGTCCTACGGGCATGATCAAATATGTAAGTCCTACAGGCATGATCAAATCTGTAAGTCCTACGGGCATGATCATAACTGTAAAACCTCAAGTAAGGTATGCCCAAATTGTATGACCTTGTAAAAGGCACAATCCCGATTTTAAAGCCAAGGCTATATACTCGAACTTGTAAGACCCCTAAAAAGGCATACCATCGATATAGATGCCGAGGCTATCTCACTCGGGGACTAAAAGGCTACGGTCAAACATAATGACTACGGTCATAAGGTCACAGCCACACGCAATGACTATGGTCAAATTAGCGCGACTCAGGGACGCCCGACCATTGCCACAAAATCAAATCCTTCGAAGTTACTTCGAAAAGAACCAGTTAAATCAGCCTACCATTGGAATAAGCAAAAGAGAGCTTCGATCATTTTCATGTTAGCTCCAAACAATGAAAAGGCTTCGAGACAATTCAACCATAGGGCAAAACTTCCGAGGTGCTCATTTATCGTCACACAACGGCTCACAATCGAGGTTCTTATCGAACCGTCGAAGAGTCGGACAATCACAATCACTTCAAAAAAGTCTTTAACGAGGGAACGATACAGCCACACTAAAGGTCATACTGACCCAACGTGTAAGAGCCTCCCGGCCAGCTTAAGAACGCCTAAGGGCAAATGCGTAAGAGCCCACGGGCCAGCTCAAGAAGCCTCAAGGCCGATTCAAAAAACCTAAGGGTCGATGAGTCTGATTCAAAACCCAACTCGAGGACTGAGCCCTAAACAGTTAACTAAAAAACGCCAAAGGCCAAACACATAAAAGCCTGCGGGCCAGCTCAAAAGTGCCTCAGGACCGATTAAAGGTCGTACCGACCCCATGCGTAAGAGCTTAAAACGCCAGCTTAACGAGCCTCAGGCCTATTTGTGAACCTAAGAGTTTACCTCGAAGTCCAATTCATTTGGCAAATCGTTGACAAATTTCAAAATTCAAAAGCCTAGTCTACTTTCCCCTCCGGTCCAATCTGCCAATCGGGGATATCATATGGCAACCACGGGGTCGATGCAGAAAGAGAAAGAAAACTTTAATGCGGAGTCAGCCTCCACTATAAACCAAAACGGTAAAAACACAAGTGTACCGCTTACATGTGAAATTCCATTTCTCAATAAACGGTAGGAATCCTGCGGGGATGATGTCGACGGTTCGCACCCAGACAAATTGACTCCTCCACCCTCGGTCCTCATCGTCCTTGTCCCTGGCGATAGAGTGTCGGGTAGTTTGACGTTTTAATGTAACCAGGCCTCGATAATGCAAGGGCCGGTACAATATGATGAGGTGGCTAAGGGTAAAGTCGAGCACGGCGTTTTCCAAGAAAAATCTTATCATTAATACAATCCTCCAAAATGACGGATGAACTTGTGCCAAGGTGACCCGATATTTCTTACAAAACTCGAGCACGACTCTATCAAGAGGGCCCAACGTAAAGGGGAACGTGTATATGTTCAAAAACCCCTCTACGTGAGCCGTGATGCTCTCTCCTAGGGAAGGTACCTACAGTACCACCTTTTCTTCCCATATGCAATCTCTCCTGATCGCCTCAAGGTGTTTCTCTCCTAAGGACGGGATGGACTTCGATGCATTCTCCCGATGACCTTGAACACTGGAAGATCTCCCTAATGAAAAATCCCTCCTTGAGACAAAGCGTCCCGAGGTCAGCTCACCAGAAGCCGGTGGTGTACCGCTGACCGAGCGAGAAACAAAGGCAGAACCTTCCTCTTGCTGATGAGCGGGTTTGGGTGTAGCAGCCATAAAAATGGTGAAACAAGAAAAGGGAAATGAAAACTTAGGCGAACGTTTTGAATTAAAATGGAAAAATAGCTGGTGCAAGAGAGAAGGACTCTATAAAGAAGATAATTGCTCAAAACAGCAAAGTCTCCAAATGAAGAAAGAGAATGCATATATAGAGCGAGCGGCGATTGCTCGCCTACTTCGAAGGCCAATTGATTCTGACCATGCCATTACCACTTTTGGGGAAATGAACCGGTGGGACCACCTCCAATCACTTCATAGGTCATGTCATACGAATGACACTGTCAAAGGTCTCGAGGTCCCCATATCAATCTAACCTCGAGATGGTACCCTATCTCGAGGATCTCAGTTATCACAACTACGGACTCTAAGGAGCCTTTAATGTATATCTAACCTCGAGATGGTACACAAACTCTAGGATATCTGTTATTATAACTATGTGTTCTAAGGAGTCATCAGTGCATATTTAACCTAGAGATGGGACCCGATCTTGAGGACCTCTGTCGCTATGATCACGGGCTCTAAGGAGCCGTAAAAGTCAGCCTAACCTCGAGATGGTGCCCAATCTCGAGGATCTCTGTTATTATAATTACGTGCTCTAAGGAGCCATCAATGCCATTCGAACCCCGAGATGGTGCCCGATCTCGAGGATCTCAGTTATTGTGTCTGTGGGTTCTAAGGAGTTTTCAATGCCTATCTAGCCTCGAGATGGTACCCGGTCTCAAGGATGATTGTTACTACAAAATACGGGTTCTAAGGGAATTATCAACCCAGTCTCGAGATGGTACCCAATCTCTAGAATCCCTATTACTACAAGTATGAGCTCTGAAAAGAGCTATCAATCCAACTTCGAGATGATACCCGATCTCGAGGACCTCTGTTATTATAATGGGCTCAGAAGAGCCATTTATTGGCCCAGCCTCAAGATGGTACCCAGTCTCGAGGGCCTCTATTACCATAAGTATAAGTTCTGAAAGGAACTGACCAAGTCTACATATCAATCTATCCCCGAGATGGTGCCCAATCTCGAGGGCCTCCATTACTCTAGGATTGTCACCGTCAAAATTCAAAATATTGTCATTTCATCGAAGAGTAAAAGACTTCAAGCATAAATTCCTTTTGCATTCACAAAAATATATTTACAGAACGAGTCTTTACAAAGCTCCCCTATGGGGCCCATATGAAAAAAGGAAAAGAAAAAAAGAAGACAAAAATGATGAAGCGAGTCTATTACTCGCCTTCACTACTAGCTGAGCTGCTATCGGAGCCCTCATCCGAGGAAGTTGAAAGTGTCGATTCTTCTTCTAAAATCCTGGCCTTCTCAATATCAGTAGAGAGATCGGAACCTTTGGAATTTGCTTCTTCGAGGGCCTGCCTCCTATCTTGTGAACGAGCGTGAGCAATGGCCCGAGTCAGTTTGAGCCCGGCCTCTTTGGATATCTGCCTAGCCCGATCGTTGGCGGCAACTGCATCTCTTTTGTATGAGGCCACATGGTCATCAACCTCAGCTTTGGCTGTAGATAGCAAAGCAACCACCTCCTGGGCACTCCGAAGAAGGTTCTGGGTCGAGGTCATCTCTCCCCATAACAGGTCCCTCTCCGAGGCCACCGTTTCGTTCTGCCTTTTTTGCTCGAAGATCTCCGTATCCTTAGTCGCGACCTCTTCTTGAAGTTGACCCACCAGGGCATTCTTTTGTTCAATATGCAAAATGAATCAAGTTAGTGAAGCACCGACACACGACAATAATAAAATGAACTCGTAAGTGCCACATTACCTGCTTGATGAAGCTAGTTCGCTCCTGGTGCACTCCCTCTAGACTAGTCCTAAGCTCGTTCAGCTCCCCATCCTTTCGGTAGGAGAATTTTTTTGATGCATTCAGCTCCGATTTGAGCTTATCGAGCTCCCCCTCACGCCTTGTGAGCTCGTCGTGAAGCTTAGAAAAGGCATGGTCGTATAAATTTTTGACCTATAATATGAAGGAGAGGAGTTAGAAAAACAAAGATAGAAATTCAAAGCAAGTGATATGTTGAAGGGTATTACCTGCTTTTGGAGCTTTCCTGCTTCCTCGAGGGCGGCGGGGGAATCAAGGTCGGGGTCCTCCTCGAGGCCGACGAAGTAGTCTTTGAATTATCGCCCTCTCCCTGGGAGGCCCCCACGTCGTCGACGCCCCTGTTCTGAGCATCCCTTATCTCCCCTAGGGAAAATAAAGGGCTTAAATGGAAGCCACCAACAACGTCGATCTCTATCGGAGTTTTTGCTTGGCCCCGAAACACTTCGGACTCAAGCTCTACGAACTTGCCAGCTAAGGACTCACCGACACGGACTGTACCATGTCCGATTTGAGGCTCAGGGACTGCACCTTTCCCGGTGATTTCCTTTGCTAGAGGTTGGTCCAAGTCGGCCACCTCCGACTCGGAGACCATCCGTCCGACACTTTTCGGAGCATCGCCACTCTGTCTTACCCTTTGTGCCAAAGGGAATTCATCATTGTCATCATCTTCATATGAGACACGCAAACTCGCCGCAGCAGCTGAGTATAAGATCGTGACATCGGTCTTGCGGACTTTGGTTTTCTTTGATTTTGGAGACTCATCCGAAGTCTCCTTCTTCCTCTTTATACCCTTTTCGGGTTTCGAAGTCTCTACTTCACCAGGTGGGGGCGACCTCATTGACACGTTGTCCCCAAGGCATGCACAAACATGATGTATTAGCCTTACTGCCACAAAAAACACTTACATGGAAATCAACAATGACCACATGAAGGGCTTACCATGGTTCTTGGCCTGCCACCGCGTCTTGTCCAGATCCTGCCAAGAATGCTTGCAGTATGGAAAGACGGAGTCCAAACGTCTGATCCATGAGGTCCGGGACCGCGTCAGGGAACCAAATGGTGGTTGTATCATCGAAAGAGGATCGGTTCAGAAAAAGGAAAAGGGGGAATAAGATGTGTTCGAGGAAATTATACTTACGAATCATGTTCCATTACTCTGGGAATGGAATCCAATCGGCAGGAATGACGTCGGTAGTCCTTACTATGACAAACCGGCTCATCCACCCCCGGTCTTTGTCTTCATCGATTCTTGCAAAGAACGTCTTCACGAACCAATGTTGTAGCTTAATTATGCCCCTTCGGAAGAGAGGGGTGCTATAAAACCGTATCAAACGGTCGAGGGTGAAGGTCATCCCTCGACCCGGTTGCAAAAGTATCGTAGCATATATACAATCCTCCAGAAGGAAGGATATATTTTCCCGAGTGTCACTCGATATTGACGGCAAAAGTCAAGTATCACCGGGTCTATCGGCGAAAAGGATGAAGAGTCACAGGACCGAGGGTAAAAGGTTATGTGTAGACACTGAGGAAGCCAGTTTTATGTGTGACTATGCTCTCCTCAGCTTCGGGGATCTCAACTTGTACTGTATCTCCCCAAAGACGATCTGTTTTTACTCTCTCCACTTTGGAAATTATGCTGATATATCTAGACATGGGCTCGCATCGGCCCGGTGTGGAAGGAGGTCTATCGATAGTAAGATCGGAAATTGTATCGAAATCACGAGGAGACTATTCTACGACCAGCCGCCTACTTAATTACACTTCCGGCATTAAGCAAGTTCCTTTTTCTGCGAATATGAGATAGACCGACAGCCGGCATTGCTCGATACTCGGTGGTGTTTTTGCCTTGCCCTTGGACAGACACGCAGAAGAAGAGGTGCCTTCTTTTTGAGGTACCATTTTAGAAGTCTTTGCTATAACTATTGTGAGCGCGTGATTTTTGCTCGCCATATCATCCTATAAAAATCTCAATAAATTATTTGAT